>JARVGS010000789.1:15076083-15101836 GCA_031762315.1 Hypsolebias antenori | reverse complement strand
CCCCCCCCCCCCCCCCCCCCCCCCCCCCCCCCCCCCCCCCCCCCCCCCCCCCCCCCCCCCCCCCCCCCCCCCGGTAGGACACTTGACAGAATTGGAACTGCTCTATTCACACACAACCTGCTGTTGATCTCAAAAATAGTAATTTATTGTTTACAAATGTAGGTAAATGTAGATGTTTGACAGCCTCTTAAAATACACCACAATGCAGTAAGTGGCATCTCTGTTATTCAAAATTTTCTGTGGGAGGACCCATGGACCCCCCTGACCCGGGGCCTGCCCACTGTTCTGGCATTTATCAGTTTATAAATTAAGCCCTGAATAAAACTGCACAAGATGACAAAAAAAGCATCTGAAAACATCGTGAGGGGGTGAGATAGATGTGAAATATGTGATGAAACAAAATGATGCTTCATTCACAGGAGAACAGATCAGCAAAAGACAGATTCCTGACAAAGATGGATCTGAAGGGTGAGTGAGGCGCACCTCCAGCAGATGGTTGTCAAGACCCGCTCTGAGTAATGGCTGCATCAGCCATCACCCACCAACTAACAAGAGGAGAGCCCTACAGATGTTTGCCTTGTACATAGTCGTTTTCCAGGCACTCAGGCCAGATGAGCTTAGTCTAAATTAAATTTGTTAATGTTGCATTAAACATCTATATTACAGTACCGTAGTTGGGAGAGTTTCAATGTCCTCCATGCGTCTGCAGCTTTACAGCTATTTTTAGCTTGAGGTTTACATTAGTTTTACCTTTTTTTTTTTATTTTTTTTTTTTAAAGTGCCTGTTGGTGATTTAAAATAAATTTATTCTTTTGAAACGAAGCATATGCTTCACCCTAGTCCAGTGAAACCCAGTCATGGTGATGGATGTCTTCACTGTGACCCCACATGACCCAGCTCTTGCCTCCGCAGCAGGTGTAGTAAAAGTGAGACTGTACTCCTTTTTCACCTCCTGCCACACTTTCTGCACACAATTTATCTGGATCTATTCATATCTCATAAATGGGGTCAAATGCTGTATCAGGAGCATTGAGGAAAGTTATTTCAATGACTTGTGCCAGGAGGGAAAACGTCAAAAGACACAATCTTGGTACATTGTCAACCAAAAGTAAAGAAAACTACAAAATACTCCTCCTCCTTGTTTTGTTTTAAACAAAAAGCAGAGGCTTGCAGAGTTGGCATGTGACCATCTCTAGAGATGTTCAGATGTTCTTTCTAGTAGGGAGTCAGAGTCTGCACTCGGCTCTGTTTAGTTATTGATCATTCATAATTTATGTGCAAGTATTTATTTTTTGATGAGTTAGTCTAAACTAGGGATGAACGATCCACATTTTTTTCACTTCCAATTCGATTCTGATACCTGAATTTGGATATCTGCTGACATACCATTTCAATATCAGCTCAGTTTGTTTTAATATTATTATCGTTATTGTTGATTTTATATGAGGCTGTAATAAACTCCTCTTTACAGGCATGTGTGATAAGTACGAATGTATGCATGTATGTCCTAAAAGTCAGAATCAGAAAAACTGGAAATCCTATCCTGAAAACAAATAATGCAACTGTAAGGACTTGAAATTGACTGTCAGTGCAGGTATTTAGTAAATCCAAGACAGATACCATACTCAAACACTTCTCTAACACTACCCCGCTCTAAATAAAATACAAAATGCAACTTAATCTGATCAGCACAAATTAAGTGGCTCTTGTAGTGGCAACAACTCAAGGGTTTCAAATGTCAAAAATTAGAAATGAAAGAAAAGTGCCATAAGTGTAAACATCTTACATTATCAGTAAAACTGTGTGCAATAGGAGGTTTGACATTGAAGGTGACCTGGGTTAGGCTTAGCACCAGAATCTGTGTAGCTATTTTTCTAAAGAAAACAAAAAAGTAAATTACTCCTCAAAAAGTTTACACAGAGGGAGGGACCTACTAGTGTTCATCAACTCCCACTTAAATATTTGCAGGTTCTTTTTGAGGAATATGGTTATCTCTGCTGTCAGACAATTCCCCTTTTCATCCACAGCATTGGATGCTGTGAAGAACTGTCTTTCACTTTCCACACTGGTTGAAGGGGCACTCAAGGAACTTTGCCACAACAGCACCAATGCGAGTAAAGTGAGCATAGTTGTCTGCCCAGTTTTGAAAAGATCTGTCTTTCTCACCTATTGTTGGTTCTTTCAAATACATTTGCATTTGGATAACCACTGCCCGGGTACCTGCTGCAGGTTCATCATGCTCCTCCATAATCGTCTATCACATAGACTGCTGAAGCTGCTCTTCCTTGTGCTTGGAGGACAACTGGTTCTTGGACCAGCTTCCATGCAAGCAATCTTTTCTGCTGGCTCTGCTGCCGTTGCCCCTGTTTCATCCGCTGATGCCCTGAGCAGTGCTTGCTCCATCATCTTAAGCTCTTGTGTGAGGAGAGCTGTTGCCCTCCTGGAAGTTTGTCCACTAGTAAAGTTTCTGACATGAAAATGAAATAGGTTGAGTACAAATCCAGATGGATCTCCCAGTGATTTAACAAATCTGTAATAGATGCTGCAATCGTAGTTTGGTTGTTTTTGGTTGTGTGATCCCCTGCACTTTTTTAACTGAAGCACCCAACTACAGAGGCTATGTGTGTCTGAGTCAACCCGATGCACAGCGAAGCTCATCAGTGAAATTAGACATCTGAAGTTAAAATATCTGTAGTAAAGCTCAGGACTCTAACTCCTTTTAACTTCTCAGCTTACTTGGTTGACACTCGGTTGTATAGTTCAGGTAACGCAGTCTGATAAATTTCTCCTTGAGGGTATATTATATCTTGGCTGCAAGCATTCAATCAGGCTATGAAATCCTTCATTTTTTATATCTGACCACAGTTGGTCATCAAGTACGATGATGTTAACCAACTTCTTGATAATTGCTTTAGCTTTCACAGTGTCTGGTGGAAGTTTACCTTGTTTTTGGAATGACTCCAGAAGTGATCCCTGCCAGCTATTTTATTCTTTCTGCCCCATGGCTAAAAAAAAAATCTTTGTGCTCATTAATGTGGTGCTTTTTCAAATGTTTGATTAAGTTCATTGTATTGTAGGTCGCAACAGTGCTTCCAGCTCTCAGTACAATGGCTTTGCAAACATTGTGCATTGCCGTCTTTTTTTGCGGTGTTTCTAGTGTAAAGCGTTTCCACACAGCGGACATGTTGTGATGAAAAGTTGGTTTGCCAACTGTGGAGCGGATTTCCTGAACGGATGCGTGTCTCATTACTCCATGTCTCACGAGACACGCTTTTGTTCAGGAACTCCATTCCACAGTTTGCAGCCAGCTAACAGAGCAGCCAAATGGGAATCACTTGTGGAGTCATTTCAACAGACAACACTAAAGCACAGACATGGCTCATGGATCGGAAATCTCCGCTTGTTCGATTAGAAATTTCTGATCCCTGAATTACGTTGGTATTATAACCTGATACTGATACTGGGTCGGCTCAGTCCCATCCGTAGTCTAAATCTAGCTATTTTCCATTGAAACTGTAGTTCAACGGCAATCTAGTACCGTAATTGTTGGACTACAGAAACTACTAAATATAAGATAAATTATAATTTTGGACATAAATAAGAAACTACGGTTACTGTATTTAGCCACGGGCAGCCAAGGTTCATCATCAGGAGCTTTCTTGTTGTAGTACAAGAATCAGCCACCAGATGGCGTTTCACAGACTAGCTTGCTGTCAACACACGTTCAGACTGCATGACTGTCAGAAGTCTTCATGATGCTTCGCTGTCTGACTCATGGTTACAACCATTAAACCTAATAAATGAACACGAGAACTATCTAAGCATCATCAGTGGACAGAACAGTGCCAAACACCTATGTAACCGAAATTATTTTAAAATTATATACCGCTAAATATTACTCAGTCTAGAAAGTTCATGCTCAGTTAATTACTCAGTCTAATTGAGGTCATGTGACCACAAGTCAAACAGTACAGGTAAAATACAGTAAATATTGAATAAATTATTACCATTGATTTTTTTTTATTTATTATTAAACAGTTTTTGTAACAGCTTCTGTTTTTAAATGTACTTTTGAAATAAAGTTGACGTAATTTCTACTCAGCAGAGCTTACAGGAGCAGGAGGGAGGACTGGGGAAGAGCCCCTACCCCTTCCCGTTGTCTCCTCCACTCCCTGCTCGATGTGAGCTTAAATGAGATATTGGCATTTAAACACATATTTACCGTACACAAACTTAATTATTATTATTTTTTTAATATGTATCAGACTTGACGACTTCTCTGCTGAGCTCTAATGATGGAAGAGGAGTGGGAAGAACCCCTCCTGTTGTCTCCATTTGGATGCAAGTTTAAAATGAGATCCCAGTATTTAAACACATATTTACAGTAAACAAAAAGATGACACACTGAATTTTAAAACTTTTATTAAAACATGTACCAGACTTGATTGCTTTGTGTCTCTAATGCCCAACCATCGACATGTTGATGCAAGGCTTACAGGCGGCAGCTTTGTTTCCTTCTTCCACAGCCAGATCAATCCCTTTTAACATGAAAGCTGCATCGTAAGAATTTCTCCGTGCGTTTTCCATTATCACTGAACAGATGAACAGGTCTGTGCATGAAGCAAAAAATACGGAAACGACACGGGAATGATCTGAAGAAATTAATGCACGTCTATCTTGGGTGGGGATGGTCCTCAAAAGTACCTCATTGGTCAATCAGGTTAGACATCTGGTCACATGATGACAGAGTGGGTGGAGAAACCCTGAGGAAGAGTCATTGTACATGTGGATAACTGAGGGCATTCATTCTGTGTCCCCAAAGCCCGCCCCTAAGAGGGATGTGTGCTGGGAGCCATGAGTGCCCAGTTCTGTTAAAGGAAAATGTTAGTCTGCGGCAGGAAGTTACTCACATGGCAGGAAGTGTGTCAAAATAAAATTATAACTTATGAAAATTGTGAAAAAAAAGAGAGATGTGCCTTCATATAAATTGCAGGGTACAAAGTGTGAGAAAAAGGTAGTGGCTAGTACACCCGCAGTTATGGTAGTTATGTTGGGATACACTATAAAATGAAACCAGTTAAAATTAAGACAAACCCAAAAGAAGAAGACTAATTGGCTCACATCAATCTGTAAGCTATTATTTTTATAGCTTGTGTAAATGCCCTGCTTAAAATTTATAGACTACAACTTCATGGCTTTATTCCAGGTGAGGAACAGAAGGATGAATGGGTCTGATGGGAGCGTTGAATTTCATCAGAACTTCAAAGCAGATGTAAAAATGTGCACAGATATTTCAGCCTCAACTCGCCGTTGCCTGTCCGTGCTCTGTTTTCTTTATTACAATGAATATTCTTTTACGTGATTATTTTAATGCCAAATATAGATCACAGAACAGCATCATGATCACACCCTTCAAACATTTAGCCTTCACTTTCAGCTCGTTGAAATCTTTCCATCCGTGCGCACATCCCCAACGCTCAGTGCTGAAATATTAAACGATCTCCTTTGAACTGTCACAATGTATTGTTTTCTTACAAGCTCTCCTTTTGTCATCTCTGTAGCTTTTACTGCCTTTGTCAGCAGTTTACTGCGCAGCCAAGGTCGTTGCTATTATTCCAGCAGGCTCGCACCAGCATCAGGACCACAGCAGAGCTGCTCCAACAAAGGAAGGTCATTTTTCCCTCAGTGTTGACGACTGCATTTTATCTTCAGTTTGAACCTTCATGAGCGTAACAACCCTCAAGAACAAAGAGCGGCACATTGGGTGTGGTGACACACTGGTCTCATTTGGGTTTCAATATATTCTGAGAAATTGGGCACAGTTCCTGTTCCTTAACATCCTCTGATGTATAGTTAGCTTTTTGTGTCAACCACTCTCGGTGTGTCATTATAACCAAAATAGCTTTTTTTTTTATTTATTTTTTTAGAGAGCCTGCTTGTAAGACATCTAGTTTGCTGTTCAAAAAGGTCAACCAAATAATCTAAATTTCAAGATGGAAAAGTTCAAACAGAAGGTTGAGGGATAATTAACCTCAGCCTGCAGCTATCGAGTGCTCACCTTCCCTCGTCTAGAGGCTTACATTTCAGATCTGCCGTAGTGGCAACTCGGGGCGAGGGTCTTTGATAGAAATGTAGGTTAAATACATGGAGGAGCAGATCTTATTAGCGCTTCCCCCATGAGAAGAGTCGATATTTGATGCACACTTTTGTTGCAAAACCAAGAGGAGTGGGAGACTGAGAAGATCCTTTAATAATCCATGGTGCTTTGAAGAAAGCATATTCTCACTCTCTGGGTAAGGAGGAAAATCCAATCAGTTTTAATAATAAAATGACAGATTTCAACTAATTTAATACATTTTAAAGCAGGCTCCAGGACACATCTTTCAGGATTTGATTAGATTTGAAACAAGCTCTGCTTAATGATGGACATTTTAGTGCAGCACATTTTATGCTCTTTGATCCATCCTTCTTTGAAAGAAAGATTACTGATTCGAGGTTTCGTCCCTCCTCCAGGTTGTGATGCTTGTCTTTGTAACGTTTTTGTTTTGGGGTGTATACATTAATCCACAAAACACAGAAGAATAGCATATTATAACAAATACCTATTTTGAATATATATTTTTTATTTATTGCTACATAAAACGCTTAAATTTTTAATTTGGTCAACTGTTGCTTTATCCAGACAATTGTTTAATTGGGCTGTTCAAACACAACCCTTGGTTGTGTTTGAACAGCTTGATGGAGACAGTGAAATAAGTTACAGATCATTTATTTGCTTTTCTTTTTTCTGTAAACAAAAAACTGGTAAAATATCTGATCGTAAAGTCTTATTAAAACACCTTTTAGTCACAAAAACCACAGCAAATATCATTTTGATGCCCTTATATATATTTTCCTTTCATATCTTTCACTCAGGCTTTTTTAAGAGGTTCCTCTTTTTATTGTTTACATGTCTTCAACACAATTATTATTCACATTAGATTAACCAGCAAATTTACATAACAGCCATTCCCTTGAACTACCCTTGGTTGTTCTTATTGTTTAATTTATAAATTGGCTTATTCACTGTTTACTGAAAAATAGTTGGAATATATATCTCTATATAGATAAATCTTTTTTCTAAAACCCACTTGCATACAGTTATGTTTCATAAATTACCTCTTAATTGGACTGATAGTACAATATTTTTTAGGAAGCAGCATGTGACCAGGCTGCTTCCTGCCTACACTTAGAACAGCCTGTCCCATCCGGACATTATGTAGCTTTTGGCAGAAAAGGTGAACACTTTATACGCCCATAATAACCACATTCATATAAGTGCACAACATTCAAAGTTTTTCCTTTGCTTTCACAAAATAGTTTTATTGATTAAAAAATAGAACTACTTGCACAAGCACATTGAGACAACTGTATCAGAACTTGTGAACATCATCACAAATATGCTCTGGCAAAATAAAAAGTGCTAATAGCATTCACAAAAATAAGCTGCAGTTATCAAAATCATAAATCATCATCTCAGTACAGTTTATGCAGGAGAGTTGTAATGCTGCAGATTTTTAGGACCAAGTCACGTTGCACTCTGGCTCTACTTGTAAGCAAATGAAATTACGTGCTGATGATTAGGCTGCACAGCAACAAATAATAGAACTCTCTAGCTCATATTTCCCTGCTGAATCCAATCAGACAGAAATTGCTCCCTTTTTGTCCAGAGTACCACTTGTGTTATGTATTTGTGTTGGTCCAGAGAGCTTGAAATGCTCAATTATTTGAACCAAACTGTTGCCACATAGTAACACAAATAAAAAGTGCACTGAGTAGTCTTCTTATAAAGAAGATATGGCGTTAGTGTAGCGTAGTATCTTATACTGAAACAATCTTTCAGTGGAAAACAAACCATTCTAAAGTCCTAGATGCTTGTGTACACAGATCAACAGTGAGTCAGATTTCGTGACGCGACTACATCCACGCTCATGTCTTCTTTGTAAAGCTCTTGTACCCGGTGAAGTCTTGCTGTGCTTTAGGGAATGAGGCATAAAGAGGATTAAAATAACCCTTGAAAGCTGCACCGAACTGTACACAAGCATCTAGTTAATTAAGTTTGGCAGAACAAATCACAAATCCATACATTTCAAATGCATAATTCATGTATAAACAACATAATAATAATATAAAAAAAAGAATAACTCCAGTGAATATTAAACCTGTCATCATGAGACAATTTGGCACATTCTCAAAACACATAATGTGTCAGGGTAGCTGATGACATGGCACATTCTTTACTTTGTTTATTGCATTTATCAGTTATGTTGCTTGGGCAGTGAGTTATTGTCAGGAGGACAGTTTGGCTGGCTGGGCAGGACGGCTGTGAGTGCGGTGGAAACCTGGCCTTGCCAAGACCGCCAGTTGTGCCCAGAGAGAGACGCCTGTGGTTTGCTGGCAGCAGCCTGCAGGTGGCGATCTGGGCTTAGCCATCTGCTCTCTCCCAGGAAGCTGCGGGTTTATGAGAGAGCGTGAGAGAATGTGCAGTTCTATACATCCCAACCTACGGCGGTCTGTATCAAATACAAAAGAAATTCCTCCCTGTTTCTTCCCTCAGAATAAAAATGTTAAACTGCGAGATAATCATAAAGCATAGCCATGCAAATGACTTGTGACCAGGCCGGGTGCGTTTTTGTTTACGTGTGTGTTGCAAGAGGACACACTTTCAACATGCATCAGTGTTCCCTCATCAGAGGTGACACCCATGTGACATGTGAGACAAACAGGGCAGGGGTTAATGAGTTGGAAGGGAAAAACAGACTCACTGGTAGGATAGTCGAGTGGATGCAATTTAAGACACGGAGAACTTGTGCAGGTGGAGACTGGTAGCATATGCACTCTGCTGACGCACTTGAAAAACAAGTCACATATGGAGAATGACTCAAACCTTTTTTAAGAGCTGGCTACACAGCTATCAGTTCGACTGAGGAAGCTTCTCGTCGTCTGCTTCAGTTTTGCCACTGCGCCACTAGATATCTGTTCACCATCGTCTTGTATGGAATATAAACGGCATAAGAAGGAATAGATGTGATTAGTTAAAGTAATGTGAGAATTGGCTCTGACTAAAGCGCATTGCACGCCATGGTGAGAGGAAAATAGACGCCTCCTCAACAACATAAGTGACTGACAAGCAGATCTTCCCCCTCAGACAATGAAGATACTCAAATACTGAATTTTGTTTCCATGGCAGTGCAGCGGCAGATGACGGGAGTGAAAAGCACATTCAAAACGCTTCTGAATGTTTGCTGGGTACATAAAAGGGACAAACGCATGTAAGTGTGTAGGTGTGCATGTCTGGGATGGATCGTGATGAGTAGCGGATACTTACAAACAGGCTGCGTCTGGATGGAAAAATGGAAAAAGCAAATCAGAAAGTCCGTTCATTGAAAGCAGTGAATCTTGTCCTGCACGTTTCTCTCGGTCTCTCTCATATTTCCACCTGTGGGGAAAGTCGTGGGCATTTGTTTGCCTTTTTGTTTCGTTATTGTTAAATCCAGCCCAGCAGCCCTCTTGTCCTCCTACATGTCCTCTTTGAACAGTTACAGCAGGGTAATGTTTCTACAGCTTTTCAGGCACAGGCAATGTGTGGTTCAGTCTTCTACCAGGCATTCCACTGTTTTAATACGCAAACAGGCTCCATACAGCATGCTCTAGAGGCAAAATGTCTGCATCCTTCTAGCAGCTAACAAAAATACGACCATTTATTTCAATCAGTTTCAGGTTGCATTCTAGAAGATACGTGAAACTACAATGGCTTTCCTATGAAGGGGGTTTTACATACTGCACTCTGCATTTATATTGCCCATTTTGTCAAATGAGAGGGTACAGATACAAGCGATTGTAAATAGCAGCTAAATGATTGCTTATTTCTTTTCAAAACCTTTGGTGAGAGGGAGCTAAATCTACACAGGTTTCCTTATTTGCTTAATCCATTCCCCCAGGGAGCGCTTATTGTGATTTACTGATGAAGACTGCATTTAGTTGGGGGGCTTCCTTCCATTCTGCCGCGGCATATCCTGGCTCCTTAAACATTCTCCCTGTTTGTTCCAGGGCGCTGCTTAAGGAATACCTCCACTGCTTGTGCTTGCAGAACAGAAGACAAAAAAGGAGACGAGCAAGATAGAAAAGATGAGAAATTAATTCAGTGTTGTTGCCCTCCTCTCTCCTCTTTTCTCCACCTCTGTCTGGAGTAAAATCCAGTGCGTAGCATGTGACGGTTTCCCCTCAAGCTTGTCTTCCTTTAGCCGTTGGTGGCGCACAGAGCAGTGGTTTTTTACACATAATCCTGCAGGCTGTAGCCTGTTTTATTGTCTAATGGAGAGAGAGAGCAGTACTGGTGCTGGAGCTCCTGCTGCTGGAGTAGCTGTTGCTGCTGCTGCTGGAGCAGCAATTTGTCCGGGGGTGGAAGAAGAACCAAGTCCTGAGGGCCGTGCCTCTTCCCCGAGCAGGACAAACAGAAGATTGACCCCCCTACAAAAAGGAAACCTGCTGAAACAAAGGCCACGTACACCGCACCCCCGGGCTCAAACTTATTGCTCTCGGGAACGCTGGAATCCAGGAAGTTGGTGATGACCTCGTTGGTAAACCAAGAAGCAGGCACCAGACACAGAAAACCTGCAGCGACGAAGCAGCCACCGCTGGCAATCGCGGCATGCCGCTTGGAGCGCCGTCCACCTCCCCAGCGGGTGCATTTTAGTCCCAGGGATGCAAGGCAGAGGCCCATGGCAGCCAGTACACAGCACAACACCATGGTGGTGCGAGCAGTCTGCAAGTACGCAGGGAGTGAAAGCACTGAATACTTAAGTGTGCAGCTGAACATGCCGGTGCTGTACCAAGTGCAGTCCATCCACAGTCCCTGCATCTGGGAGATTGCTGTGATAATGTTGGAGCCCACATCCGCACTGACTTTCCAGTTGGGCAGCAGGGTGGCCACCGTTGCCCCCATGATGCCCAGCAGCGCCAGGACAAATCCAAATATCTGCATGCCGGTGGATGCCATCCTGGTTGTCAAGCCAGCGCTGCTGCTGCCTCAGCCGTTGTCCTCTCCAGGCAGCATTCACCCAGCACCAGCCGGGCTCAACAACCCCCCTTCCACCTGCCCTTTACCCCTCTTCTTTGGTGGTGCACCAGCTGCCAGTCAAATTCCCCAGTTCCTCAGCTGCAGATCCGCTGGACTGGAAGAGAGAGATCAGAAAGAGAACCTGAAATGAGCGTGCCACCGTGCTTTCTCCTCTTTTTAAACATTTTTTTCTTCTCATCTTATTCACCTCACACTTTTTCTGTCTGGAAACAAAGTGTGGCATGAGGCAGTAAGAGCCGTCTCTGGCTAACCAAACCTAAGGGACTGCTGTGCATCTTCTATTTACTGCCTTCTCAAATGCTTCAGAGTTGTTATTGGAGAAAGGAGTTTGCGATAATTGCAGGGTTTAAAGCTGCAGTGTCCTCACCTCACATATCTACTATAACTCCACCCCTTGTGTACCTGTGCTGTTTAAAATCTTAAAAACTGAAGCCAAGCTGCACCATTGATTAAAGGTAAAATGCAGCAACAATCAAAGTTTTGTAATGCACAGGTTGTTCCAACTGATCGTTTTGTTCCTGTAAGTTCTGGTGTTTATATTTTTAATCTTTTGTTCTGATTCTTTGTTGCCGCTGTTGATCTGAGGACTGAGAGAGAGAAAAACCAGAGAATTTAAAATAATCTCTTACCCCGGCTGGTGCAGAGCTGGAGCCGACGCGTCACGTTGTTCGCAGTAAATCCTGTACACGCTCTGTGAAAGACGACGGGGGGCTGCTGGTGGTGGTGAGGGGGCGAGGAGGACAATTCACCCCAGACCACGGATCCATTCAGTCCATCCATTTCCTTAGCAACAACGGCGGGAGAGACCACACAGGCTCGGCTGGAGCCTAGAAGAAGTAACCGTAGCGCAGTCGCTGTCTCCCTTCTTTCTCCTCCTCCTCCTCCTCCTCCTCCTCCTCTCCTTGCTCGTCTCTTTCTCCCTCTCCTCGCACTGTGTGTGCATGTGTTTGTTTGTTCTGCCTCACAACTTCAGCAACGGTTATACAGCAATCTTCACTAATCTCTACAGCCAGGGCATGTAATCTAAATTACCCCACAATAAATGTGCAAAGTATTATATTGGCTTATATTGACTAGTTTAATGAGCCTTTAAAAAGTTATCATTGGTGCGTCTACAACAAAGATGGCCGCCCCAGCTAATCAACCTAAACCAACTCAAAAACGTCTTTAACTCAGTTTTACAGCCATTAAGCTAAAATATGATGTGTTTTTGTGTAAAACCTTTACATTACCTGTTGATGTCAACTTTTTTGTCTGTTAGCAAAATTTCTCAGGAACCATTGGACAGATTTTAGTTAGAATTTTTGTTTTAATTTTAGTTTTTACTTATAAATCTCAGACATGAAAGGCTGTGGGCGATATGCATTCCTTCAAGGAAATTAGTTTATATGCTAATTTAAGGACTTTACATTCTTATGTTTTACAATACAGAATTCCAGAGGAACATATTGCATTTACTGCTTCACAATATTTATCTTACATTTTTATTTTGTATCTAATTATTCAGTTAAAGAAATATTTAGTTTAGGATTTTTTTTTCTTCACAAATTATGCCACTAGTTTTCAACCTTATAGGCTTTTTTATGCTAATAAAAAGTTAGATGAATTTCTGTAATTACAGGAAAATCTGTTAACTAGTATCCAGACTTTATTCTGTTCTTTGATCATCTCAAAAATGTCAAGATTTTGTTGAAAAACTGTAACTGAATAATTTTAATGAACTCCTCCAGCAGCACACCAGCTATATGTTTACACACGAATGCCTCAGCTTTAAATATTTATTTCATACTTAATGATGTACTAGTGTGAGCAAATCAACTTAAGATAAAAATTAAAAGAAATCACAAAATGTGTGTTAACTAAGTAGAATTTCTTATACTTGTAATCAAATTTATGGTGTTATTAGTGCATTTAGTTAAGTTTATTGTCACATCTTATTAATCAGAACCTAAAAATTTGACATTTTTTTGTCTCATTTATTAATGCTCTCATTACTTACATATGAATCTTTTGATGTTTTAAAACCACTGATAAATAGCAAGTACCCATTTTTTCCATCAAACATGCATTTTTAATTTTTTCAAGTATATGATGACGATGTTTGGGGAAAAAAAAGTTCTGCAGCTTAATCAGTACAATTATGTTGCATTATGTCTGCCCTGCTATTGTATGAATGCTTTAATGTGGTATTAATGTGCATTTATTTTTAGACATGCATGTTGGTAATATACAAGTTTGCTTTGTATCCCAAATTGAAACATAAAGATTTTCAGCATGTTGTTGATAAAAGAAGTAATACTCGGCTTCAGCCGATGAAACATTCGTGTGCTGTTCTGGATGGAGAAAACATTTTCTGCACAGTAATGTAAACGAACAAAATTAAAGCCACCGGATTTCTGCATCAAGCTGCAGTAATCATAATGCAGTGCTGCTGTTGCTGCAAGATAAGAGCTGACAGAGATGTGACATCATGATAATATTTCCAATCACAGCCTCGCTAGTCGCTGCACAGCTGGGGAGAGTAAACCCATTTAGACAGAAGAAATAGTTGCTGTCATTAATGTAAGGAGAATGAGGCAAACTATGTCTTCTGTGGTTTTGTGTGCTTATGTGTTGAACCAAAGGCCAGAGGAGCATGTGTACCCCAACATGCCAAAACTGACCCTCCCCAGAGCGCCATCTTCATCAAGCAGCAGGAGGCTAAAGCTCACATCTGCTACCCCGTCTCTGTAGAGGACATGTAACAAGGAAGGGAGTGGCTATAGGGTGGCCTTGATTCATGAATGACAACAAGGACAAAATAATGGAGGGGTGATATACCAGGATTAATGGACCTGATATCCTTGTAAATGTTTTTTGTTTCATGAACAAATGAACAGTAAAGGCCTGTAGTAGGAAATTATCAGGTGTTAGTTGCATCAGCGGGTTGTCATTACTTGTAGAAGCGTTGGTAGCAACTGATTTGTTTAGTTATTGATTCGTTTGTTTAAGTCGACTTCATTTTCCCACAAACAACCCCCAAGAGATCCTTTCCTCAAAATGAGATGTGTCCAAACTACGGGATGGTGCACACCACATTACCTCCAATTTGATGTAGGTTTCAACCTTCAGCAGCTCTACATCCTCAGAACCCCTTGTGGGACAACGCTGCAGCATGATGAGAAATTTTCCATCTTCCCGCAGACACACTACGGTATGGCACATGCGATCACTCTCCTTGTAACAGACAAGATCTTAAGTGCTGATGCTGTGTTCTTCTGGGAGAAAGATAAATAAGTAACTAGATTATCCAGGGAACAGATGAAAGGAAGGAAAAAGTGGAAGGAGAGAGGAGCAAAATGCAGTTGACATATCACCCAGTGAGTGCGGATGTGTGACGCTGCAATGCGTGAAGATGTTGGGAGGCTTTTATAAGTGTGGTCCCCTTTGTTTTATCACCCCACAGCAGAGCTCTAGTCTTTCTGCAGCATAGCGCTGAGGTGCAGCCAAACCGGCCACACACTCCTTTGCCCTCATGAGGAGCTTTTATCGATTAATTTGCATTTTCCTCTTTTATGTCCTCCCCTGCGTAATTGGTTTTCTGTTCTCGTCGTCTTGCAAGGGCCGTTTGTTCGCAGTTTTGGATGCAAGGTGTTGTCTGATAGCTGCAACGTTGCTATCAACAGATTTTGTGTGCAGAGGGGCCTGGGTCTAGTTTCATCATAAGTAATACGCCGCAACCTTTTTCTGGCAAATCTTACAGCAATGGCTTCAACTTTTCCCAAGTGTGCATGACATTTATATCTTTTAAATGTCTCTCCCATGGTGTCCTTATTTTTTGGCACAGTATTCTAAGGCAAAGTTCATGCTTCTCTATGACAAAACTATCTTCCAAGGGAGCTGATCTTGTATGGCTGCATTCTTAAGTGTTCTCAATGCATGTCGTGAGCAATTTTATGGTAAATATGGTGGCGGAAGCCAGTCAAACCCATTATCCCTTTAGCTTTATCATCCTGGTATTTTCTGTGGCACTGACTGCTGCCTGTTTCTCTCCAAGAGGGTGAGTTCTTCCACTGATGTAATAGAGGTTGTCTTCTCAAGGTATTGTCATGATTAATGCAGCTCTTACTGCTTTGGTTGCACGTTCTCTGAGCTTCTCTCGCTTCCCTGGCTGTTTATAGCTTTCTTCCACCCCCATCTTTTTTTTTCACCCCCAAACCTTTCTTTATGTAAGCACAAGCGCTGGTGGTTCAGGTGGTGCCCCAGGGCCCCTGCCATCTCATCTTGGTTACGCTTATAGGGACATGACAAATTACTGCTCACACCCCATCGGGCAGGAGCTCACCAAGAACGACACATCGGAGATGGTATAGGGGAAAATGGACCTGAGGAACCACGGGGCAAAGCTGGAGTAATAGAGTTTCCTGCTGAGCTGTGGGAAGGTCAAGCATGAAGTATGTTAATGTGCAGGTGTGTGAATATGGATGTCGAGGTTTTGTTCTCATGTGGGACCAAAAAAGGTTGTGAGTTGTAGACACAAGTATTTGTATGACTTTTAGATGGAACTGGCACATTCTGTTCTTCTCTCAAGCTTTGACAGAGGAATTACTTCTCTTGATAGAAATGCAAGGTGTTTTTAAGGGTTTACTAAATTCGGTAAAAAAAAAAAAGGATGAAAAGCCAAAATTTATGCAAGTGCTTAAAGTCTCAAGCTTTCGAAACTGATCAATTAATTTAGAGTCTTAGAAAGTGGAATGAGTATAAATGCTTACATAACTGTTGAATCAGAAGGCCAAATCTGTGTCAACTTGTTTATAGATCTTTAAAAGAAGTGATATATTTGAACTAGAAGATGTTGAATCCTTGTACTTTCATTTGTAATGTTCACTGGTGCTTTTGTAAAGCAGAAGATGAAGATGAACTACATGGACAGACAATGAAGCTGTTATTTAGGGTCAGAAGCCAGTCTCTGAAAAATCAGGACATTCTGTAAAGGCTGGAGATGTTTGCAGTTTCATAGAGTGACAACAGGTTCATAGCACATCCTCATGTGGGGGCAGGTTACTTTGCGTGATTTAGGATGGAGTTTCCTTGCATGTTGAGGTTATCAGCGGAAGAATAAATGACAAGCAGGAGGATCTATTACAGTGGTGCTACCTGGTCGAACCATGTAACAAGGCCATTCATAAATCATAACCAAATGACATGGACAACCTAACGGCCGAAATGCTGCTGCTTGTAGTCCCAATATCGACTTTTCCTCTTGCCCCTCTCTTAAATCATGAAATATGGAATATAAATGACCTAATTATTTTAGCAGAGAGTGAAATTAAGTGTTTTCCTTTTTATTGCTTCTTTCTAGCAGATGGTGGCCTTATCTTGCATAACAGAAGGATTAACAAAAAAAAGTTTGGCAATCCAGGTACAGAATCCTGATCAAATGTTTAATATGTTGAAATGACAGGTGGAGGAATTTATTCACCTGGTGCAGTCAGTGTCCTTGACAGTGCCTGCCACATGGCCTTTATTTAAGATGTGGACTATAAGAGTTATTTATCAATGAGTAAACACTGAAGTCCTCATTCATTGTTATGTCTGACAAAAATCTACATTTAAAGTGAAATCATTTTAGAGCTAAATGCACTTACAGCTTGAACATCCCTCTTCTGTCCTCCTTGTCATACCATCTAAAGCTGAACTGAAGACTTTGAAGCTCTCTCTGTGCCGTTATAGCACACAGCCTTCAGGGCTGTTGAGACAACCACTCCCCACCACTGCCGTCCCATTAAACTCCACTGCGGCAGGAAGCTCAGCAGCATCTCTGGACTAGCGATCTATAGATCTGATGAGAGATAGAGCTGCATTATACAAGTGCTACTTCTGTTCAGAGCAAAGGGGCATCTGAAACTTTCATTAGAAATTGTTTTGTAAGCCCTTGGTCCTTTTGAGCTTTCCTCTGCTAATTATCGAGACCAGCCCCGAGCCCAAAGCAAAAGGCAGCTGTGAATGAGTGAGTCACACCATCCAGAAATACAAGCAGCAGGCGTGCACGAGGTGCTCCGCAGGGCTTGTGTTCACAACAGGACCGTTGAGCTGAATAAAACGTCTTTTTATTTTACCTCTGACGTGCGAATCGGCGGGAGAGTTTCTCTTCAGGGTAATGTTTGTTTGCCTTTAAAGTTCAAATTAAGACGCAGCATTACCTTTGTTGTTCACGCATTATCATTTTGCACACCTTTGCCTACCTTCATTTCTCAGTTTTTTTATGGTTTTGCTCTTTTTAACCTTCATGTTCTATATCAAAAATCATTTTTTCCACTTTATCTCAAATATTTTTTAGATGCATGAGTAGTTCATAAAAAAGCTTATTTTTGTCTGCCTCTATAAAACCCTTTTAAGCATCTTAAGACATTGAAAGCCCAAAAGCACTTGACTGCAATGAAATGTATTATTATTATGACTAATGCTGAGGATATGTCTCCATGGAGCTCAATTGTTAGTCTGCACAGCCTCTTGGTGTATTATTTAGTTCAGCTCTCCCTCACCAGGAAAGTAAGTCTGTTACCTAAGATATAAAGATGGATGGTCAGCTGCTCTGCTTTACCATCCCACTGTCTGGTAACATCATTGGTCCAAACAAAATGGTCCATCACCCTGATTGTGCAGCAGCTCTTATAGCTGTAACATGCAGAGCAAAAGGCTCAGCTTCAGTGCTCTTCACTGACTCCTCCTTTTCTCTTTTCTCTTTAAAATCTGTTTCAACCATCCAAAATTGTGTTTTTGGATCATTAAAAGCAGCTAAACTGAGAAGCTAAGCTACGAGCTAAGCTAACAGGCCGACCGACTGCGGGAAAGAAAACCTCTGTCTTGTCGAAGCTCCAAAATTCACGGTTGAAACCTGTCTTTGTGTAAAAAGTTGTTTTTCTCTGTAAAAAGAAACTGAGAACTTGTTTACCGCCTTTTTTTTTTTTTTAAAGCTTTCTGTGAAAAATGCTATGCTAAAGAGCTCAAACCACACCAAGCATCCGCCATTCTGAGAACCGAAAAACAGGAACGAGAGACAGCCCGTGTCACGTCCAGCGGCCTCCCTCCCATTTTTCTTAAATAGACAAACTGCTCGCTCCCTCACTATCCATCCTTCGCTTCAAACAGTCTTATCCTGCTATCCGGTGGTCGAACATAGGTACTACACTCAAAACAAATTAAACATTTTTTTCTTAAATTTGACAATAATTACTAATTATTTGACAATAATTACTACTTGTTGTCAAATTTTCGACCAAAATTATTGTTTATCAATAATTTCTGAGACAAGTAATCGCCCACCAAAATTTATCGTGACAGGCCTATTAGTTTCCCTACATCAATACTTTAACACAAGTTCAACTCAAATTCTCAAAGACGGGCTCTTGCCATGGACGTGAAAGTGAAAACTGAGCCGTTAAACTGAACAAATAGCAGAAACAAAAAAAACAAGAAATTAAAATGTCTGACTTTGCAATTGTGATTGAAAATTTATTTTTCATGTTCTGTATCACCTAAAAACCTAAAATATTCGCAGTTTGAAAACAACATTTAAAAACTTTACCCATTAAACTACTTGCCTGCATAAGCTTGGTTCCCACTTCTCTGACAGAATCAGACATCTTGATTTAGATTATGTTGATCTAGCTTAAAAGTTATTCAACCAGACTCAGTTGATACAAACATGCCACATCATGATACTACCACCACAGATGGGCTTATTGTTTTTTAGATGGATTTGGCCCCACCCCCAACAGCTTTCTGGCACGTTTGTATGAAATTTACATAGTTGTTTTAAGTTCTCCTTATAGTAGACTATTAATTTAATTAATATATTGTGAAAAAGGCTTTTAGTTGCTGAGGTCATCATTTAAACCAGCCACTAGGGCGCACAAGCCAGTGTACCTCTTGTACTGGTCCCAAGCCCGAGTAAATGGTGCAAGTTCATCTAAGCGACACCATACCGGATCGGTCGAGGTCTGGGTTAACACGACCGCCCGCTAACTAGTGCTGTTGACAAACTGGGTGCTGGCAGAAATTGTGCTACTGTTAGTCGAAGACCACAAGGAGGGAAATGTAGTATGGTCTGGACACAGTGGCACTGACAAAAATACAGGAGAAAGAACTGGAAGTGGCAGAAATGGAGATGTTGAGGTTCTCCGTAGGAGTGACAAGGATGGATAAGATTAGGAATGAGATCATCAGAAGTACAGCACATGTTGAACAACTGGGAGACCAGACTGAGATGGTTTGGACATGTCCAGAGGAGGGACAGTAGGAATAATAGTAGAATAATGTTAGAAATGCAGCTGCCAGGATAAAGACCACGAGGAGACATGGATGCAGTTAGAGAGGACATGGAGGTACTGTAGTTGGAGTGAGGACAGAGGATGTAGAGGACAGAGTGAGATGGAGGAGCTATGGTGACCCCTGAAGAGGGTAAAGATGAAAGAAGTAGTAGTTTCTGAGAGGTCCTCATGGATTATTTATTTAGTTTCCCTTGAAGTATTTTACACATGTGTTATTGGCGGGATCTTTGTTGGTCAACCACTCCTAGAGAGGAGGACTGTGTTTTTTTTTGTTTTGTTTTTTTTTTACAAACTGGCTATGGATAAAATTCATGTTTTTTAAAGTTGCATTTCTCATTTTTTTTTCCCCAAATATCCAAAGAAATCTCTTATGTTCAGATTTTATTACACTTTTATAAATGTTGTGACCTCTGATTTATGTTGAATCCTATCTCAGGTCTTGCCTCTAGCAGTAAGCCCTACCTCTATGTTTTGAGTGTTCACACCAAGCTATAGTGGTGTCCCAGTTCTTTTTATGTTGGATGGAAAATGAAGTGGAAGTGATATTTTTCAGGGGCACACATTTAAACAAAGGTCTGCCAGAAAATAAAAAAATAAAACTCACAGGTGTATTTTCTCTGTTAAAAATATATTGTCACAACCAGTTAAAATATTTAGCTGGATGTTCATCTCAAATGTCTTACATTTGATGCAAGTAGATCTTCCCAGCACAAAATAACTGCATGCAAAATCTATTGCAAGCTGGATAACTAGTAATTGCACATCACGACTGTATACGTAAAGTGAATTGGCAATAATTTATTGCATATTTGCTTGTTAAACTGACGTCTTATTTTGATGTGGAATGTTTAGATCTTTACTCTTCGTGACTTCAAATGAAAGGTCAAGGGGTAGGCATGTTGCAATAAACAATAAATCAATTAATCATGATGATTAATGATAATCAAGCATGATAAATTAAAATTATCGATCTCATTTCATTTATTGGCTTTATCATTTCTTTGTGTCTCTCTCTTTCTGAAGACACTGGATGAGAAAAAGCTAAACTCCGGTGCTCTTCACTGACCCCTCCCTTTCTCTTTTCTCTTTAAAACCCATTTTACCTGTCCAGAATCACGTTTTTGGATCGTTAAAAGCAGCTAAGCGGAGAAGCTAAGCCATGAGCTAAGCTAACAAGCCAACCTCGGGGAAAAACCTCCTTCTTATTGAATCTCCAAAATTCACGGTTGAAACCAGTGCCTTCATGTAAAAAGTTTTTCTCTGCAAAAAGAAGCTGAGAACTTAATTAATTTTTTTATTAAAAGCTTTGTGTGAAAAATGCTATGCTAAAGAGCTCAAACCACTTGAGCATCTGCCATTTTGAGAACCGAAGAGAGACAGCCCATGTCACGTCAAGGGGCCTCCTTCCCATTTTTCTTAGAGACATGCTGCTTGCTCCCTCACTAACCATCCTTCGGTTCAAACAGTCTTATACTGCCATCTGATGGTTGAAAAAAGGTACTACACGCAAAACAAATTAACAATCATTTCTTCTTAAATTTGACAATTACTAAATAGTCAAATTTTTTAAAAATTATCGTTATTGCAATAATTTCTGAGACAGTTAATTGCCCCGCAAAATTTGTTTTCGTGACAGGCCTATCAAGGAGTATGATTAACACTTAAGTAGCCCTAGAAAATGTGATTCTGATTAAATCTGATGCAGTTGTGGGAATGGATCAGACAAATGAGGGCTAGCTTAGTTTAGGATTTCTTCTATTTCTGCTTGGTTAAATTGACTACATTCATTGCATACATCATTTAGAAGTATTTGTTGCTGAACTTCACAACATTAAGGATTTAGAGGAAATAGTTGTTTGCTGCAACCTTAAATGTGTTAAAAACAGTTCAGTCTTTTATTAAAGTAGGATGTTAGCTTTTAATGAGCCCATCACTGGATCTGTTTGTGTTCGTTCTGTATTAGTATGTCACTCAGTGGAATTGATAAAGCTCTATTGACAGAAACGGCATGAGGAAGAAATGCGGCACTATCGTGAGTCAGGTTTGTGGGTATTAAGGAACTCCCTGGTGATACAGCGACTGAGCGGCTCAGTTTCTATGGTCCATGCACAGGTGTTACTGTGGCAACTGGAGCCAACCAGCTATCTAGCCATGCTGCGTCACACTATTTCCTGCCTCTCATTTTTGTTTTAACCCAGTGAGATGATCGCTCTCATTCTCTCTCTTTGTTTTGTTTCCATCTTTTTGTCCATTTAGCAGGTAAGCATTCTTCTCCACGCTTTGTATTCTCTCTTGTTCATCACACCTGTCTGCTCTTTCATGCTTCATTTCCCCCCCACGTTTCTACGAGCACACTCTACAATCCATTTTCAAGATTTTTGCTAACCCTCCTGCTGTGATTTTCTCTTTGTGTGTGTGCATGCAGGTGGACGTGGGAATAGTTCACTTCACCCCACTGGTTCAGCCTCAGATTCAACAGCCCTTCAAGCTGGTGGAGAAAGTCGTCAGGAACGTTTTCCAGTTCCGTAGGAAGCACTGCCACAAAGGACTAGAGTAAGCACAAGCATAAAACTTGATGTGACTAGCAGGGACTCTATCTTCAATTTCTCTCTCTTACTTTTTAATCTTGACACATCTTTAATTCTCTCTCTACAGTTTTCATTCTGCTGTCTTGACAGCAGTGTCTTCATCTCATCAGTAATTAGAGTGGCTTTAGATTGGCTTTCCCCCCCCCGTCTGTCAAATCATAACACAGCTTTTGAGACTTTTTGTAATCAAATTCTTAACAGTGAAGCAACTTCAGAGCTCGGTTCAAAAGCACTAGCTACATATCCTCTCATCCACATTCATGTGATGACTGCCCATCGCCCCCATGCTTGATCTGGAAGCGTATGTAGGCCCGGGTAACAAAGGAACGCAGGCTGTGTGAAAGAGAGCAGCAATTATGAGTCACTGAGGTGGCACAGGAAGACGAAGCTGTACACTTTATGTAACGGCAGTAGGTTGGCGGCAACTGCACCAAATTTGGAGGCAGCGTTGGTGTTGAAGCACCTAAAAGCATCTGTACTTCAAAGGGTGTGGAAGTGGCAAACCTACTTAAAAATTAAAGGCCTAGCACCCCTTAAAGGAATGCATGTTGCTTGCTGCTTTTCATGCCAGAGCTTTAAACTTAGATAAACTTGTGTTGAGACATGGAGTTGTTTTGGTCAAACGTTGAAAATAACTAGGTTTGTGGCAGCCATCTTGAACTGGGCTGTTGCTCTCAGTGGATGTGTTGTGAAGCACCCTCAGCTACAACCATCTCCAATTTTAGCTCAACATCTATAAAATTAATTCAATAGTTATAGATGTTTTTTTTTTCCATTTACTAGTGTCAGTTAGTTGTGGCAGCCATCTTGACCTGGACTGACTCCAAAAGTTATTGATGTGCATCCATTGATTACTTTCTGAAAGTTGAATTTTAATCCATCTGGTGGTTCATGTGATATTGTGATAAACTCATTGAGATGTGGGCCAAAATATTATTGTCTGTCTTCACCTTTTAGCTACATGCAGTTATTTATGTAGTTATACATTTAGACTGGAAATATCTTTTGAACATTTACCGACACCTCTTGACTACATAGCATGACGATGGAGTGAAATTAACAATTCATGAGCAGCTTTTTGTGTAATTTCAATTAAGTTTTCAGATTTGAAAGAACTGCCGAGAGATAATTTTGTTCTGTTTGAACTTTCTGATGCCATTAAAATTGCATGCATCATTAAGTTATTAAAGCGACCTGAATGTAGAAATCGGTACCATCCAATCTTCTCACATCTCGCACTGCAGAAAGTTGTTTCCTGAGGAGTGTCGTGCAGAGCTGACGCAGGAGATGATGCAGAGGGCGGACGTGGACCCAATTCTGCGACCCACAGATCTCACCATACCACATATACGGGCTTTATCGGAGGCCTACGCTCATCTCTGCGCCCGTGAACCTTGTCTCTTCAGCTACGAGTTCAGAGAGGAGCTCAGACTGAAGCACCATGGCAGGAATAAACAAACGCCAGTGGATTTGCTCATGGAATCAACCTAGAGTACCATACTCCTCAACTGGGTTGAGGAAAACTATCATAGGTGGGCAGAAGCAAAAAATGGATAAAATCACGAAAAACCCATTAATAGACTCTTAGCAGATGGAGACAACACATTGCTCTTAGCTTTGACATTTCCACCTGGCATGGACATGCATTTTTAAACATTCTTCCTGCACCCTGGGAGAAATAAGCAATTTGAAATACATGAATAGTGTAACAGCACAATTTTCTTGGATGCGACATTTGTGTTTTTGGAAAAGGGAAAGAAAGCCGCCCCTCACTAGCTCCGGGCGAGTAAGTCTTTATGTCCCAATTCTTTCTTCATTTCCATCCAACACCTTGTCCTGTGGGACCTGAAAGAAATGTCAGTGCTTTCAGGATGATTTAGAGAACGAGAACATGGCAGCGCCACATCCAGGACGTTTTTTTTCTTTTCAAGTGCGTATTGCTTAATCACTTGGGAGACTGAGCTTTTAAAAAAAGGGGTAGAGAAACTGCTGTGAATTTGTCAGCTTAAATTAAAGACTCTTGTTAAATTTAAAAAAAAGTTTCAATCGTTTTTTTCTAACACTATGTCCATTGTAGTTTTATTTAATGAGATTATCTCGGCTTTACGTGTTTCTCTTCTGCTGTTCCAATTCATCCAAATGAGCTCAATGCTATCAAGCTGTAAATGAATCAAATAACGAAAGTGAGTTTTAATCAAACCAGAAATATTGTTGTATTAAGACTTTTAAAGTGGTGAATAAGTATGAACCTGTTTATTGTTTTAAGGATTTGATAAATCTTCCTCTTTGAATATTAGAAGAGTTTGTCACGAGCAGAACGTGGCAGCGCTGCTCCCTGCCAGTGCGACAGATGGTATGTTTGGGTCCACTTGCCAGAGGGAGACTTCACTCAGTTTCGATGAGAGGTGGGTGATAATCTTTCAGCAATCGAGAATCTACATGGCAGGCGTGCAGGAGCAATGTGTCAAGTTTTGCAGCTCACCCTAAAAGCAAGCCGTAGATGTCTGTTGCTATGTAAAGCTTTTATTTTGGTAGATGAACGAGACATTTTAATGGTGAGAAATTATTTCATGCAGAGATAAGCAGCAGGGTAGTTTGCTCTAATGAGATATGGGTGTGCAGAAATGTCTTTGGAGTTTGCAGTATATTTCATTTTTTAATCTATGCTGGGTCTGGTTTTAACATTGTAAATCTGCAGCTTGACTGATATCCGAAACAGATCTGAGCTATCAAAAAAGTTAGTAATTTTTGACTATTAACATTTGATATCAGCTTTGGAAGACTTTTGTACAGCAGGACTAACGGAATCCATAAACGCATTGACTCAGAGAAGTCAGACCGATTTTATTTCCAACTTCATCATTTGAAAAGTAAGATAAGACGAGATAGAACTATTGATTGCATAGGAAATAAGCATTAATATTCCTTTTTTGTGGCCATTTAGTCTCTTGTGTGGTTGAGGTTTTTATCAGTTTGGCTACTTTATATATTTTATATTGGGTTATATTTTTGCATAAAGATGTACTTTTTCCTTTTTATAAGGATTTCTCAATTCCACGATTCTTTGAATAGTTGCCCCTTTGGTCAACCGTCTGCCAAAAGCAATAGCTGTTGACAGCTAGATGGTGAGAAAGTGTCATGAAATAGAAATGGCTTCTCTGACAGCTCCTGTCATGAGCTGGCTGCAGCATTTGAAAACCTCTTCAAACTCAACGATTGGCTTCAGGCTGCTTTCACACAGCAGGAAACACACTCTGCCATAACTGTACCGCTGCAGCGCCAAAGCCTGTTTTAACACAAAGCCACGGTCTTGCCTCAGCTTTGACAGAAGTAATCTGCAAAGATGTTCAGTCCGATTTTTGGAATAAGTTAAGATTTAAATTTGAAAGGAACCTCAAGACAACTGGTGGTGGTCTTGAGGTCCTCTCCCTGAAAATTTTGAGTAAAGTAGATGCTGTTTCCTGCATTCTAGTGCATTTTAACAGGTTGTTAAACATCTAGTTTTACCTGCACAAGTAAACATTTGTACCATTAACTCTATAGTAGTTTTTGAATCAACTAGAAGTAGCCTGACCAACAGCTCTCCTTATGAGAATAGAGCACACCCCGTTTCTGTATTTGGTTGCTACAGCTACATCTTCTTTCGGCTTTTCCCTCTTCAGGGGTCGCCACAGCAAGTCATCCTCCACCTCACTCTGTCCTCTGCATCCTCTGTCCTCACTCCAACTACCTTC
>JARVGS010000789.1:15010936-15037189 GCA_031762315.1 Hypsolebias antenori | reverse complement strand
CTGCTCCCATCCTCCTCTATGCCCACATCTCGTCGATCTCCCTGCCCGGCTTCTGTCTCCAGTTCCCTCATGAAGTTCTCGTAGATGTTTTGGCGAAGAGCATCGCTCGTTGTTTGGTGAATGGCTCCTGAAGACTGCGCCCTGGAGGCTCGAGGGTACCAGAGGAGGCTGGAGACCTGAGAGGGGGAGCTGGTCTCTGCAGTCAGGCCGTCTACACCACTGTCAAAAGCATCGCTCAGGTCCTTGGACCTGGCCTCCTGAGAAGGTGAAAGAAGTGTCAGAGGATATAGGAGTGAACTATGAAACAAGAATAAAAACATGTTCACTGGATTTATTTGGCTTATTAATCCTATTTCCCATCACGTGTACAGACTTCTTGCCATACAACTAGAGACAATTCAAACATATTTCTTTCAACTAGCACAGAAACACTGAAAAACTTTAAACTCTAGTCAACTCAAACTTTCTTCAGTCACTAAATATTTCAGAAAGCTAAGAAAGTGGGACAAAACGTCTGTGAGGGCACCTGGTTGGTTGGAAAGCTCTCAGCTCAGACAACTTCATGACATTTGACGTCTCGATGTACAAAGTAGCTTCCCGATTCCGCAAATGAACACTTGATGGAATTACACCCTTTCATCCTTAATGACAGCCTACCTACACTTGACTAGATTGCATCATCGATTCACCCCCACCCCCTGGCAGCAGAGCGAAGCACTCTCAACAAGCAGACACTCCGTTTATGCTGTCAGGATAGAAGTCTGTGTTATGTACTCAGCTTAGAGTCCTGATATGTTTTAAGTTCATTTTTACTGCATCTTTTATTTTTTTTTTTTTTTTTTACGATTTAAGGGGATTTTTGAAAATACTGTATGTAGACAGCACGCATCTGATGTTGAACTTGCAAGGCATCAACACACAGTGAACCCAGTATTCCCTTTTTATTAACCATTATGGCCACCTGCTACCATGAAATACAGAGTATTTATAGGAACATCTGAAAGAAAATGTACTGCTTTCATGATGGGTCCTTCCCAGGATGTTCCTAGTTTCCATTAGGTTAGCAGAGCCTAGATTTATTGCTCTTCCCCTCCACCTACAGCTGGTTATCATTACAAGGAGCTTCTTGGTCTTTGGCATCAGGGTCATGCTATGACCTTTTCAGTCTACAGGTTCAGGTAGAGAGAAACCAATCGCAGGGCGTGCGTCTGACTTTTGCAGGCCTGCTGAAAAAAACTCACTGACAAAATGTATGGCACATATAAAGGCTGATTCTTTTTTTTTTTTTTTAAACCTTGTGCAAATTTTCCCACACTGAATAATGTTAAGCATTTAACCCTGCCTGTAATAAAGTGGATCAACTACGGCTTTATCCTTTTGTTTTTCTTGAAGATTTCTGCAGACAGGTTCTAGCATGTGCCACGATAACCAGTTAATAATCACCAGCACATGACCAGTAGGATATTTAGGAGAATTAATGAATGAATTGCTAGACTGACAAGCATATTTGTCAATGAAGAATTGGGAATCTGTGACATTCCAAAGCATCTTGCACATTTTATTTAGGATTATATGTTGTTTG
Organism: Hypsolebias antenori; assembly: GCA_031762315.1. Classification (NCBI taxonomy): domain Eukaryota; kingdom Metazoa; phylum Chordata; class Actinopteri; order Cyprinodontiformes; family Rivulidae; genus Hypsolebias; species Hypsolebias antenori. The sequence goes on along the minus strand of JARVGS010000789.1, from coordinate 15,035,607 downwards.
AGCACAAAAAAGCAGCTCACAAATTCTTAAACCTGCACAAAAGAAAATGCCTTTTGAATACTGTAATTGTTCTATTCTTTTGGTTGTTTTGCTGCAACAGCCAACTGACTAAGCACAAATCCCTATTAGAGGATTTACTCTCTGAGGAACGTGAGCAGAACCTAGAAAATCTGCGAACAACCCAAGTTCCTTCATTAACATTAGAGGGGTTGGGTTAAATCTTCTGTTTGGATTTTGTTTCACTCTGCAGAGCCTTTCAAGCTTACAGCTATTCTCTTGGCAAAACCCAAAGAGCATTCCTAAAAGTTTTACAAGGCAAAGCTAAGAGAATTAATACAGAAACAAACAATTACAAGCTTCAAAAACTAAGAGGGACAAGTTCAAGTTCAGTTTAAACAAATGTATTCTATTAAATTATGGCCTGAAAGACTGTAGACTGGACTACAAAAATCACAAGACATGTAAACAAGCAGACAAGCTGTAGTTCATTCTAATTTATCTTCCAATTGGTGCAGTTCAAGTATCACTTTATTCCTGGGAAATCACGCTACTACATTTATTTGACTTCTCTCTGATGTCAACTTGCTCAAATATTCAAAAACCTTTGTAAACAATCAATGCAGTAATAACCACAGATCAACAAACATGCAAAAAGTTGTGACACTTTAACATGAAGTGAATCTGAACGTAATAACATTTTACATGTACCTACACGTGAAAATCAGCCCCTTACTCCTCTTCCTGTGAGTATCAGTCATGATTTATACAAAAAGTATCTTGCATCCTAGGTCTTATGAAAATAAAAACCAAAGTCTTGCAAATTTAATTTCTTGTCACCCCACTGTGCCCTTTTCTCAAGACAGCTGGTGTTGTGATACTAAAGAACCTGAAGACAGCGGTTGGTTTCTGGTCATGCCAGGACAACCACTGTGGCTCAAAATCAAATGAACCTGGGCAGTAGGAAACTGTTTGTGTCATGTTGTTGGCTGAGAAGCTACAGAAGCTATAACAGAAGACAGGGAATGAGCTACAGGGTGATTCTGAACTAAACAACTTCAAATGAGAAGCATCTATTGGACCTATATGTCTACATATTGTACAAAACATTGTGAGCAAACACATGTTGGCCAAACTCACCTGAGACTTCTTTTTCTTGTGGGTGAGGCTGCCTGTCCAGTCACTGAACCGTCTAATACGGTTTTTAATGGAGTCTTTCTTTTGGAAGGCAAATTCATACCCTGTCTTCTCCTGGTGCCCTGCCTGTTCTCGGTACTGCTTCATGTCCTCACTGATAGTGTGAGCTTTGGGCCTGCGACAAGGTAGTGTGTATGATGAGTAATGGCCAGACTCTAGGCATTCCTCCTCCAAAGGAATGTCCAACGCAGATGCAATGGAGGCTCGGTGTGCTCTTTGACCCGATGGGGGCAGCTGTAAATGGGTAGACAAGTTGCTGGCTGTTGGGAAAGTAGCAGCCAACGCGGAGTCCCTGTAAAGATTGTTAAAAGATCCAGAGGTGGACTGTTCTGTAAATGAGTCAAGCTGGTGGATGGGGGAGTTTACCAAAGTCCTACTAACGGAGCAAGATTGGTCCTGCTCACAGAGTTCTGTACTGGGACCCCAGGGAGAGTCATACCAAGAGCTTTCAGAGCTCAGCGAGCTTCCTTTACTAGTTCTAGCCCTGGAGGAGGTAGAGGCTGGTGGTGGACCACCATGGTGGACATTCTGTCTGCTACCACTGGAACCAGGCAGGCTGTGAGTGGAAGCAGACTCCAGGTTGGGGGAAAACTTAAGAAGCTGAACAGGGCCAGAGGCTTCACCCAGGAGGAGTGTGTTACCTGAGGTGTTGGTGAACTCCACCCTGAGAGTACCATCCTTCTTGATGACCACCCTTGGACTGCTCTGTTCTTCTAAATCCTTGTGCTCATTACTGTGTCCATTCAGAGCATGCCCATTGAGCCCAGTCCCATATGGATTCTCATCATAGTCATCTGATGTATGACGTCTTCGTATCCCACATCCAGAGGACTGATGCCAGCGATGCTCACTCCTGCTGACCTTTGCTCCCTTGGAAACGTAGTCACAGCACTGGGTAGAGCTGGACTGGTGGCTTTTAGGAGGTGACAAACAGCCATGGCTAACACACCTAGCCTTGTACCCTGAGCCAAATGAGGCATTTTTCCACCACATATGTGGTGACAGAACGTCATCTTTGGTTGAGTGGAGCTTCAGAGAATATGGCTTCTGTTTCTTAGAAAAAATAAAGCTTGTGCCTTTTGAACCATCAATGCTGTACTGGCTCTCTGAATTCCCCATCCCGGACTGGAAAAACAGAAAAGGTAAAACAAACTCATAACTTTGCCTTCACCAAATGGATGGAAAACTTGTAAGAATCAAACAAGGCAGTGTAATATACAGTAATTAGTGCAAGCTCTAAACCAAGCGTTATTTCTTTATACTTTGGTTCCAAGAGGACAGTTTTTTTTTTTTACTTTTAAAGTGGTCTTCTTTATTAATTTTCCTTTAGACATTCTCTAATTTTCGGTCCAGTCTTTGTACCTGACAAAGACAGCATAATGAGCTTAAAAATGAGGAAAGTGAAAAATAAAAAATGTCTGACCTAACAAGGTATCTACAGCAAATGGAAAGTAGCTGACAGTAATATCTTTCAAAGTTACATATTATTCCAAATAAAGAAATGGTACATCATACCATGCAGATACACCCATAGATTATCTTTAAATCTGCAGCAACAGTTGCCAAAGCGAAACAGCAACATGTTTAATATTTTCCATGCGTCTTTCAAAGACAATAAGCAATTCTGTAACATCTGGTGATTAATGGGTAAGGTCTACTCTATACCATTTTACTCTTCTTTCTATTCTGTCCGGAGAATGTACAACTGTGTTCAAGAAAGTGAAAAATCTCTTCCAAACTGTCTAAAAATATTGTTTCATTGAAGAAAAAGAGCCGTGACCAGACACACATTTCATCTCCAGGGTGTACTACATGAACTGCAGGGGATTGATGCTGGAAAGAGACAGTTTGTATCTGCTGGGGTTTGTGATGCGATTATGTAACAGCCAGGTACAAATCAACACTAATCCTTTAAATTAGCTCACCTAACAGAGTAGAGGAAAGAACTGTTCAAACCCCTGAAATTGAAATAACACTAACTGATCTTTTATCACCATGATGAAAACAAAAAAGAAGATATGTATTGATAATCTGGATATGACAAAAACAGTTGTTAAACTTACCTCTCTAAATGTCTTCTTCACTCTAGATGCCTCATTTCTCAAAAGAAACTTCTTCCTTCATTGTCTGGCTCACCTGAAACATAAATAATGTTGACTTAGTCTCTTTCCACTGTGATATAAGAGTCCACGCTTGATAAAAGGTGTACAACTTTAAGAGCAGACATAATCCTCAGCTCATTGCCAAGAACAGTGCAAGGCACAAGGTGTTTGTGTCAGATTAGCAAAGTAAAGCAACAGTTAAACTCAAAGGTTATACAATTATATTGGAAACAGATTTGCACATTAAGTTTTATAAAATGTGTAGATTTATTTCTGAATGGAGAAGTCACCTTGGCTAAACCCTGAACTGTGATGGCAGAACGGTAAGAGTGGTAGCACTTTGTACAGCATGGCTAAGTTCAAAACTCACTCCACCTCAAAATCCAACTTTCAGCTCTCCAAACCAAACAAATGTTTCATTTTTCCACCTCCCACATTAAATGACGTCGCCTTTCATGGAGCTGGAGAAAGTTTTTCAAAGTCGACTACAGTTAAACTGTCTGTTTATTTTTAAACCTTGGAATTCTCGCTCGTTCCGTTTTTTTCGTCCCCTTCCACTCATCACTGCCAAATTTGTCTGAGGGTGCGATCCAGGTCAAGGAGGACGCAGTGATATTTGCAGATACACTAAGGGTCTAGTGGTATCTTGTGTGTAATGCAATCTACCTGCACACATGTTGCTGAAACTCATAAGCTTTCCAGCAGTGCTAACTCCACTAAGCTGTGCAGCACACACACATCATGTGTAAGGTTACAGTGTAAATATCTCACTGCCAAAAGTCCTGACCTTCTGGATTAAATGAGCTGCAGCACCACAGTAACAGTTTAACTGGGTTTGTTTGGATAAACCCAGAATATTATGTGGGATTGAAAAATATTGGAAGAGTAAATGGGCCACTGCCTATTAGTGTGAAACTGGCGTAAGTGGCAGGTGATAACGCATCCCTTCAAGAAATGCCTTGAAATAAAATAAAATAATTAATCTTCAAGGGTTGCCAAGGTTTAACAACAAGAGAAAGAACAAGTTGTAAAAATTAGACAATTTGACAAAAAAAAAAATGTAAGGAGATTTTCTTTTCCTTCTGCCTGCAATAGTTTTAACTAAGTGTAAAATACTTTAACTGGGTAATTTACCGGTAATGGGAACTCAGTTTAGACCTACAGGTCTGGTCATAAACTTAAACCATTACCCTGTGCAGATCAGGGGATTACCTACACACAAGTTTCATTGGTCATTTGTCAAACTTCATACCAGAATTGATACTGCGACAACCTATATTTCTGAACCCACGAATTAAGGCAGCTCTCCTGCAAGAGCACACCGATAATTTTCATCTTTGCCATGATAGTTGTATTGAAGCCATGATGCCATGGAACCAAAAACAAAACTCAAGTATTATACCGGTAGCTGCATAGTGATCAACTTGAGTGGTCCAACCACAACTTAACACATACCATTTCCTATTTTTTACCCTAAAGCAAACATGGAATATTTTCTTATTCAATTCCTCTTACCCAATAATGAATCCACTTTGCAATACATCAAATAAGGCAGAGGAATATCTTTTCACCACCAAAGGCAAGTAGGTCAAGGCAAAATGTTTCAAAGCACCTCCACATGAATGAAGACGACTTACAATTCCTTTATGAATGAAGACTGAGAAAGCAGCTGTCGACAACACCAAATGTCAACATAGAGCTGCTTGTCGAACTTGTCACGGTGGCTGCTTTCTTTTAACACCACTACTGATGCTTTTCTTGCAAGGTTTATTCAGGCTAAGCACTGCAGAGTATGAAAAGACTCAAAGGCGTGCCAACACACAAACCCAAAGATGCACACATTCGCCTTCTGCTGTGAGTTGAACTGGCGTATTATGCAGCTTGTCTTCTTTTTTTTTAAGAGAGAACAAGACAAGTCTTCCTTTTAGCAGCAAACCACTGTGCCCAGTCTTGAACTCTCCCTCCCTCTTTACCACCAGGCCTCTGTTCCCGTCAAAAAGGATCCCTATAGGCCATCTGCTCCAAGGCCAAGGGACCACTGCCACCCTAGTGCTCCTCGGCACACCCCATGACCTGGCATTCTTCTCCCTCTGCCCTTGGGTGACTCCTACGTAAGCTTCATGTTTAGTCTCACTCTTGTCTCCGGACTGGGAAACCAGCACAGACAGGGCCACACCTTGGTATGGTATAAACACAGACACTGCGTGGCGTATTAAGGATGTAACTGTCGTTTTCATTTGTGACGACCACCGTGCATTTGTTGAAGAGGAAACTAACTATTTCACAAACCAACCTGAGCATGAAGTGTGTGACCTTCACGTCTTTGTTCCGTCTGCCGCAATCACCAAGCTCAGATTAAACTACTGACCCAGCAGCATGAAACTGGAAAATTCTCCAGAGAAATAACCGCCATGGTTTTACCTTGATGCTGTCAGTGCTTTTTAAAAAAAAACTTATTCTGCCTCAAAGCTTTACAGAAATCACTGGTGGATTTCTTTTAGTAGTTTTTGGAGAAATAAGTGTCCTTTTGAAGAGTTAGTTCAGATGCTTTCAAGTTGGGTTCTGAAAGTTACGAACAGCTATCTTACTTGTACATAAAGATTGAAACTGAATATTCAACAATAAAAAATGCTACTGTCACAAACAAATTTTTAAAATAAATAAATAAATAAAATAACCCATCTCTGTGCTATATATCTACAATTGGCTGCCTTGAAAAGCTTGGCATCAGAAATAGAAAAAACTTATATTAGTAGACAACCTCTAGCAGAAATATTGTGATATTCCTGCAGGAAGTGCCCTAGGTAGCGCCCAAAGCACCATAGCCAACTGTGCGTCTTTGCACAAAAAAACACGGAATTCTATGTAAAGAACTGTAATGTAAAACGGACAGAGATAGGTTGATACAATAGTGTTTCCCCACTCATCAGTCCAGTCAGAACTTTTTTCTCAAATCTGAGGCTGTTCAAAAAGCTATCTACAACATGTAAGATGTTAATTGTTTAGACCTGAATTATCACCTTAATTTAAGTAGAAATGCACCCAAGCTGAATTGGTTTATAGAAAAAAATCTGAAAAATGTACATGCAAATGATAAACGGTTTAAAAATTACCTAATCAAATAAAAGATATTAGCAAAGTCCCATGTTTTTTTGAATACCTATAATTAAAGCTAAAAGCTATGAGGTCAGTTGTTAAAGTGAATCAGTTTGCCTTCCTGCTTTCAAATCAAAGCCCATGAGACTCTTATCACTTTCTACTTGTTCTGCAACAACAGAGTTCTTAAAGCAACAGCTTCTTTCTCTTGCACCTTTAATCAAAGTTGTGCAAAACAACCAACAAGTTCCTTTGGTGCACAAAACAAAAACAACTGGACCCAAAATGATGTTACTGAAGCCAAAAGGCAGCCCGTCTCCTGCAACAATTATGTCATGTGGATGGGATTTAAAGTATCCCACAGTAGTTTGCTTATGAGCACAAAACTATGAATCACTCACTGAGCGCTCATATTACCATGTGGTGGATCCAGCCAAAGCCACCAAGCATCCATCAAAGTGCTTGTTAAGTGTCTTTTGGATTCTCTCATTTTACATTCTGAAGCTCCGCGCCTGGCTCCGGACCAAAAACATGACACGGCAGCTCTCAGAAAGATTTATACACGTCTACCACCGCCACTCCAGGGCCATGCCAAGAAAATGAAAATGTTTCTGAACACTTTCGAATAAAACACCACTCCACCCCCAAACCATGCAGACATCCAGCAACTACTGATACAAAGTGTAGACAAAGTTTGTCAAACTCAGTTATTCTGTGTTGAATGTGAGTCTGGCCAAAAGAATATACATATATATGCTGATAACATTGGAGCATATTAGCAAAAGGGATGAAATTTAAGAACTAAAAGGTCATTTTATTTGCGAAGCTACACACTGACAGTAAAATAGGTCATAAATAGCCACTAGATTTAAATAGGGACACACACAGAGGAACTTCCACTTGTGCAAGACAATCTGAAATAACCTCTTCCACTAGCTTCCTACTAATCTAGTAGACAGGAGAAACAAAGGGACAGAAAGCTAAAACAGAGACCATAACATGCCTTACCTCTGTGACACGGGCTTTAATCTAAAAGCTCTTTGAAGAGCTTTGCAAAGGAGAAATGTTGCTGCCGTTCTCTGAATCTCAAAGTGGATTCTCCCTGCCGGTGCTCGTTGAGTCTTAAAGCAACACATGCACAGACACACTGCATCTGACTCAGACACAGTGGAGGACACGTGGAAACTCTTTCCACCCCCCCGGCTTTGGAGGAGCGGCGAATTACAATCCTCCCAGGCCGACTCTGTGTAACACAGTGCCAGGAGGGAAAGAGCAGAGCGGAAAAAGTGAGACGTTCTCAACAGAAGAGCTCACTCAGAAAGAGACAGCGGGATGTTTCACAGCTCTTGCTCCGCAAGAGTCCACGACGAGAACGCTCCGCAAGCTTTTCCGTTAACTGGGAGGAGGATGTAGGGTTGTGAGATTTTTTCTTCTTCCCCCAGAGTAGTTTGAGGTAACTGGGTGAGACAAGCTGGCGTGCAAATTCTGCAGGGTTGCATGGAGGCACCGTAGAGGGCGCAATGACTGCAGCTCTTGTCTGACCCTAAATACCACAATGACCCCAGGAGGAGGGCAGAAAGGCAGGAGACTGAGGGGGAGACTGAAAGACAGCGTACGTCTAATAAGTGTGCATGCATGAGTAAAGGAAAGAAAAAAGCCAGTGAGTGATTAGAGGTGATCAAGAATAGAGGCAAGAAGGAAATTACACAGGAGGGAATGGAGTCAGTGACATGCCTAATCTCTTTGATGGATTCTTGAGGGGAGGTGGGGGTGGAAACCAAACATAGGCTAAATGTGCATTCAACTTTGAGTCAATTAAAAACCCAGTACAAAGCTAAACTTTCCATGGAATTGAAATTTCTCAAGTGATGTGTCTGAGCTTTAGCCCAGAGGAGACAAACACAAGACCGCCATCAGTCTGACAGCCCACACATGCCTCCGTTTTTTTATGGTCTACAAAACTGTAGTCGTGCAGTCAAACTTGACCTTCAGAAAGCCACTTGAGGACAACACGCAGCAGAGCTGAACCAGACGCTTTACAAGCAGCTCCAAATGCTTCTGCGAGTTTACAAAACATTACAACCAATGGCCCATCACCTACAGCACTGAACAAGATTCTTTTTGTGAAGACGAGCAGCTGTGGAATAGCCTTCCATCGGTCTGCTGCTTGACATAGGGATGTCAGCCCAAGGACATAATATCAGTAGCATCAGCTAGGACTAAGCAACATTGTTAACAACACAATAGTTCATGTGGCCCAGTCTGAGATCTCCTCAAAAAGCCTTTGTCCTCCTTTAGTTACAAGCAGCTAAAAAGGTTGGTCAACACCACGCCTGGAGCGAGTGGGAGACAAGAAAAGAGCGAGACACAGAAGAAAGAAAGAAGTCAGAGAGGGATGTGATGCATATTCATGCAAAGCAGGTGTTGGGTTTAATTCCATCAAGCCAAATCGTCTGACCCCTAATTATGATCAACTAAGGCTCCAATAAGCTCCACTCTCCAGAGTCAAATTAAACCCCATATAATTCAAGACTTAACATTTTTGTCATTTTTGTCTTCAACCTCTACAAGAAGGCAATCAGGAAGAAGCTGAAGGTTACAGAAAATACTGATAAGTCAGACTGTGCCTATTGGTGTCCCTTACTCAAAGGAAGAACTGGAATGAAGCACAACCTAGTAGGGATGTATGCAACATGGCATAAACTTCATATCACAATATGTATTGTGATGGATGGTGGTAACGATAAATATCACAATATGTATTGGTATAAAAATTACAACAGGAATAAAAAAGCATAGGGTGTCCTTTTGCCAGCATTTATTTTGAAAACTGCTATACCATAAAATAACCTCAGTTAAGAAAATTCCACTACTAGATCCAGAGAGTTTTTAAATAATAAACAAATCAGGTATTGGGCTTCTTTCTTGCAGTGCAAAATATATCAAATGTAGTTTTAGCCATATGTTTTAAACAAAAGAGTATGTTGTTAACTCTTAACAGTTGTCTTCTCACTTAAGAAAGGAACGGCAACAGAGCAGCATTTTACACTGAAAACACTTAACCCTCCAACTCTCTAGTGGGTGTCTCCTTCCGCTTTAAGGAGAGCTGACACAAAATGGTGACCAGTTTCCTCTGTGGTTTTGACCAGAGGGTCTTGCAGTAAAATCACACAACACAGAGTTCTTTTTACAGATCAGAGAGCAGGTTCAACACCCTCAATGAAAAAAAAACTTGGAAGGGACACAGCGTTTTGCACATGCATCCAAATACGAGTATGGCAAGCCGGCCGTAGTTAGCTTGTAGCGCCGCTACTTAGTTCTCGAAGAAAATACTTTAATGCCACTTACGCAGTTTTCAACAACAACCAAAAAAAGTAACAATTAAATCTGACAACTCTGATTTTACATCAGACACAGCATTACTGCGGTTAGCCGGTAGAAGACAGATCACTATCATAGGCTAAATGTCTATCGTTTCTACAGTGTACCATATACGTATATTGCGCATTCCAATACTGTAACCCAATTCTGTAGGGTGTTCTATTAAATATGGGGCCGAGATGGTGTAAAGGCAGGGCAACCGGCTCGGGACCCAAAAGTCCAAGGTTCGATCCCCAGTCATTGCATACCTCGTGGTGTCTCTGGGCAGTACACCTCATCCCAAAAATGACCCCCGGGCGCTTTCAATAGCTGCCAACTGCACCACCTGGTGTTGGATGGGTTAAATGCAGAGACTAATTTCACCATTGTATGGAAACATACAGTGATGACAACGTGTAACATTATTATTATCATTAAATATAGATAAAAATTTATCGTAATGATTTGTGATTCTCATAAAGCCCTTTTTATTTACAGTAGAACATTGTAAACTTCTTAAATGAGCTTTGGGCCAGAGAAGACGCATTTCTGGATGACGTTCCCAAAATCCTTCACATATAGAGCTTTAACCTGTACTTGTGGATGGCACAGCAAACTGTGTTTATGAACAATGATTTATGGAAGTGTTCCTGAGCCATACAATGATGTCCATATCAGAATTAGACCAGTTTTTAATGCAGTGCCACCAGAGGGTCCAAAATGGCTTTCAATCTCGTCCTTTGCGCAAAAAGATTTCTCTAGATTATTTTTTAATGAGATCAAGAGAAATTTAAGGTTCCAATTTTTCAACAAGGAACATTGTAATCTGAAATTGTGCCACTAGTTTTAGGCAGACTGCTGAATTTTTGCCCAGCTTTCTGAGATTCAGTCTCTCTAAAATGTTCTTTATATTCAGTTCTTTTCCTGACTCGTTGCCAAATTAACCTGATTTTTTGCTACATACTCCTTTAGATGTTTCTCATTCACACTACAGTATTTACTTTACTGCCTATTGTTGCCTCTGTCCTAACTTGTTTTGGAGATGTGATGCTGTCATCAAATTCAAAATTACTTTGTAATATTATTTCTTAGTTTTAACATTTGACATGTTTACTATGTTCCACTGTTTATATGGGTTCATGAGATTTGAAAATCAGTGCATTTTGTTTTTATTTACATTTTACATCCCAACTTTTTCAGAAGCGGGGTCGTACTGTCACATAAATAAAGTCAGGTGTGCTGATATAGGGTTTGTTGAGTTTATCAGGTTACGGTAATTCTATGAAATCTGCTCTGACACTGAGGTGGAAATATCTTCTCCTGGTTTGTCACTCATCTTACAGATAACACAGAATCCACACGTCTCACAGATCCTCTTCTCCATGTTAACAAATCAGATGTCGATATAGATTTAGCCACTATATGTTTGACTGTTGACCAAATCAAACAATTTTTTGTCATTCTTTTTTTTTTTAATAAAATTCGTTCATTTTTTAATACAATACAAAACAATCCCATAAATGATAACATACAAAATATAAAAAATGAAAGGTAGCAGAAAGACGAAAAACTCATTATATCTGCCCCTTTTTTTTTCAAACAATCAGTTCAAACAATAACAATCTTCCAGTAACAGTACAAAATGAAGGCTAACGTGCACACACCCAGTTTAGAGACTGCTCAGCACCTCATGTAATTTCATTAACTGCAGTAAGACATCCATCTGGGGTAATGTGGTGTTGTAGACATCTTAACCTTCTGAGTAAATTATTCCTTTTACGCAAAACACATATATCATGTTGCATTTAATCTCATACAGATTACTTGTGATAATCCATCTCTGATGAAAATCATTCTTGTGGAGGGGGGGGGGGGGCTGTGTGATGAATGGGGTGGAGGAACAGCATCGGGGCAAAGTCGGAGGGAGAAATATGAGTTTTCTCTCAGCTCACTAATATTTCACATCTCTTATAGCAGCATGATGGAGCCACTCTCGTGGCTGGAGGCCGTTTAAGCTTTGATGCCATTGATTATCGTGCGCACTGGGGACTCCGATTTGCAGCAATTTGAGAACAAAATATCCACTGGAGGGAAATAAATGGATCTTAATTGCTTAATATTAGCAGCAATTAGTAGAGTGCCTTACAAAGAAGCATGGATTTAAGACACTGAGTGTCTGGATTTGAAATTAGTTGGATGGCAGTAGTGGGGGTCGGAGTGGAAGTGTGTGACAGATGGAATTTACTTAAGCTGGGATGCTTTGAATAGAGGTGAAAGGTCAAAGCTTTTGTTTAACACAGGGTTCCACCCTAAAATCCAAACTAGTTTACAATTCAACTAGTAGGTTTCATCCTATACTTTGTTGGAATATACGCATAAAACACTCAAAAAACATATATGCTCATTCACACTAATGCAATTAGTACATAGAGATTTGAATGTAGAAGGTGCAAAACTAAACTATACTTATTTTAATACAAGGGGAAAAAACACTTTTCTAAAGGAATCAATTTCAAAATCTACTTTTTTCCCCTCTTTATGCATCCTCATCCAGCTGTCTCAAACTGTAGAAATTTGTTTCTCATCAACCTCGTCTGTTTGTACCTCGAGATTTGTTTCTAAACAATTATCCATTCACAAAAGACATGCTGTGACAGTGATTTTAACAAGGATGTGTCACTGCAGCAGGCTCCCTGCCAACAGAAGAGGAATGATGTCTGCACAGACAATGCCAGATGAACGGCTGTTTGTGCTAAAATTGCCAGTGTGGGAATATAAAATAAAAAGTGCAGCGCTATAAATGTCTTCTGAGGTTTGGTTTTGAAAAGACACTAACTCGTGACATCCTCAAGGGGGTGTCAGCATCCATGTACTGCAAGACTTTAATTCTAGTCCACTTTTGGAGGGAGGAATTGGTTAAAAGTTTAAAAATGAAAAGAAAAAAGAAAAGATGGAGTGTGAGCAATCTACTGAACAGCTGGACTACTTTAGACACCATCTTTTCTGCTAATTAGGCAGCTTAAAGGACAGATGAAGGTCGCTTAAACATGAAGGAAAACCACACACACACACATTTAAACAACTTCCAAAGCTGCACTATCTGCTTGTTCTGTCAATTTGGCTGGGTTGAATTTCCAGCACAATCAGCATGTTCTCACATATATCTCAACATCTGTTTAGCAGCAGAACACCTCATGGACTTTTTCAGACAACAAGCGTCGATAAAGCTTTGAGCATCCTTGTCCTTGTGCTGAAGAGGTACATGTCTGGAGGTTATGGGACAAGTAACAGTATGAGCAGAATGAGTGGCAGGCGGCGCAAATATGTAAAGAATCTCTAACAGCCACAGGGTCAGAAAAAAACGTGAAGGCTGTATTGAAACACCCCATCCTGCTTGGGAAGATGGGGCAAAGCTTGACAGCTGTCTTGTTCAAAAAGGTGAGATGTTCAATTATCTCCAACTAGATAAGAGAAAGGGAAAGAAAAGTGGCTTTGAGGCAGAGTAAATAGAAAAAAAAAACTTTTACTCCTCAGGAATAACATTTTAATCTGTGGCTTTTGAATCAGTCAAGATATTTGTCATAATTGTCTGACAATAACTGACTTTGCGTTGTGATCAGTGGAGTGTGGAAACCAGTAAGCTACACCTGCGTTAAACCACGTCCAACATGCTGTCTTATCTCCTCTGGAATTGACTGTCGCTGTCCTTTGTGTGCTGCAGGATAATCTGTCTCATGCTACGTGGCTTGAGTGATTAATGCTCTCAGACCATAACTCAGTCACTCATTATCATAGCAACAGCCACTGTAGTGATCCGTGGCAGCCGTGTGAGACACAATGCTTCTTTGAGGTGATCCATCAGAGTTCACTGACCACATGAAGAGGAAAAAAAAAATCAGACAGTCATGCAGAAACACTGCAGTACCGACACTTTGGGAGCTCGAAAGACACGCGTATGTGTAGCATCAATCATTAGATGCATTTGGAGAAGAAATATTGCCTTTTCAGGGGAGAAAAAATTGATTCAATTGCTGTTCGAAAGGGACAAAGTGACTTGTTCGGCGTGTTCAAGAAGTGAGATGGCATGGCACAAGCTGAGCCTGCAAACCAAAACGACACACAGCTGGTGGGTACAGCTCTATCTGGGGTAGTAGGGCAAACAACCAAACTGGCTTTGTCCCAGCAGACACACATACCTGCAAAGCTGGCACTTTCTGCTGCAGGGAAGGGCCAAACAGTTTGCATCCAGATGCTTTGTGAGTATATTTCTGTGTGTTGGGGTTGGGGGTGTTTCAAGCCCCGTCCGTTCATCACTGCCACAGTCGCACAATAATCCCTCTCTGCATTCTTGAGGAGCCCTGACGCCAAGAGGGAGATTGCTTCAATAGTCTCCCCCAAACTGAGTACGGGGGCATGACTCCTGGTGCCTCTTATACCCACTGCCTGGCAAAACGTGTTTGCACTGTAAGAGCTGATGAATCCACACTGTGACACTGGCTTTGAAAGTCAAAGGACAGGTCGACATTGTTAAATTAAAGGAACTTGAACTATCTTCCTGAGCCAAACTGGACCAGTTGTTCATGGGAAACTAGCTCTGGAACGAACAGCCTGTCCACTTTTATGGTCTATTAAATACCACAGTGTAGACAACAGTGAGGCCAAGCAGAACATGAATCACTCAGGTCACTCTGATCGACTGATAACACAAGCAAGCGACCTTACATGTGACGAATAGGAGGGGAATAAAAACCTAGCCAACAAGCCAGTCACTGTAAATGATGCCAACTCAGCACTTTTGCCACAGTTTATACATTACAGTCATGCCTGCTTAGGTCCCTAACCATGACAAACTGACAGGAAAAAGCCACAATGATGCTCTAAGTGGATTAGTTAGACTAGTCTGGACTCGTCAGGTTGGTTTGCTCATTGTGGTCAAGGTTAATGACAAAGGAGCTGATGTTCAGCAGCCTATTGGGAGCCATTCCGTGAAACGATAATTGCGATTATTCATGCCTTTCTTTGACCACATCTGACAAGTTGACTTCAGTTAAAAGCTCTGGATTGATGTTTTCTTGTTTGAACACATGCATCAGTGCATGTGCAAAAGGTTTCAACTCAATCAACTACCGGTAAGTTTTAACACATTACAAACTTCTCTTGCCCTTTCAAATTATGAAACGAGTAAACCGACCACCAACACAGGACTACTGTGTTCTATCAAAAGAGAAAAGGAATTTGCCTAAAACATTAATTTAGCGATGCAAAAACCTTATTGTCTAAAGTGCGTTTGCTTATGTATGAGACAAGAATGTATGGTAATAAAAATGGTGGAGCCATCATTGGGTTGTGGACCTACATCAGAGCTTGGTAAACACAGCACCACAGACTGCACAGCTAAATAAACCATCCTTCAGGTGAAATCAACTCTGTTTAGAGTAGTCTTTCTGTACCTGTAGCCAACATGCATAATTGTTTATGTACAGTCAGCGTATAAATGTCCTACAGTATTTATGCAGCCTTCATATTGCATGGTTCCCATTTACAGTATGGCTTTAGATCTGAGCTCAAAGACACTCATAGTTCTAATTATAACGCTCCAATGATGTAAAGCTGCTCACATGCTCTATACTCCAGAGGACCAATTACAGATCTTGTTTTGAACTTGCTAGTAAACACAGGTTTTAAAAAAATAATTATTATTTCAGAGAAATTTCTCAATAAAAGGAAAGCAAAACCATCTCAGTGGCTCTTAATAATAACCAGACTTGTTTAAATTGTCACTTCTAACCCTGTTAACAAGAATCACATTATTTTTCTTTTTTCATATATTGTCAATTTTAATTTGTTGATAGACTGTGCACAATTCATGCCCTACTTTATAACCTCAAATCTGTGTCATGGGTTAACAGTTGCCTTGGAGTGGCACCTGTCACGCCTGTCTAAGGGAAGTCTGCTTAGTATTAGACTCCTGCTATGATAATACTAGCAACTGATTTTGAATTTTTAAATGGTGGCACCTTAAATGAGTCCAAATAAAAGAAGACAAGATTAGCTTTCATGTGGCTTATAACAAGAAATTTGCTGGCAGCCATATCGACACATAATCCACAACAGGTGCCGGACAAAGACCTCAAGCAGCCACTGCCTGTTCAACCATCAAAGATGAATGCACAAAACAACAAAGACTGACCTGTGCAACCAGTTTTGGTATTTATGAGGATGAAGAGCCACATGAACTCATTTGAAAAGTGGCAGGCAAATCTCTGAAAAACAAACTCCTTTGTGCTGCTTTTGCAAAGCCTTTTGACTCAGGAATGTGGTTGATAAATGGCTGATAAAACAGAAACAAGTCACTGCTGGCACCTCATCTCTGGGCATGGACAACCTGGCTGGCAGCTGTGCCACATGTGTACCACTTTTACCAACCTGATTAAATTAAGGCCTAAGCCAAATTATCCCATTATTATCCCTTCTATACAAAGAAGCTCGAGAATGTCAATGGGGATCAAGCTCATAATGTTGTTGTCACGCACAGTGTGTAAGAGGAAACTTTCACACGATTAGGCATTAAAACATGTTCAAGCTGACAGGTTTTCCTTGAAAAATTACAGGCCACGCCTGAATTTTTATTTATTAAAAAGGAATTTCTCAACTAATTGAGTTACTGCTCAATGGCAGAAGTGACAGGCATCCTATGTCCCACAGGACGAGCAGGAGGGGAATTGACAGGCAGATGTTCAGACCAGCAGAGGTCTTGAAGAGTCAAGCTGTTCCATTACAACAGGACAAGGAGTGGCATTTATCCACAGGCTTCTCCTCCCCGATGGGAAAGGGTTTGGGGGCATTGAAGAAAGATACTTAACCCCTGAGGCAAACAGCCAACCACAAACCACTCAATGTTTCTCTCATTACTGGTTACGATTCAGCAACGGTTCCAACCAAACCCAGAAAACATCATGGCATTTAATACATGAACGGCAGTGGCTGGAGAATATGAGAAATCCATAAATGACTTAACTCTTGGGCAATTGAGAATACGCTTGGTGTTCAGACAATGCTCACTGCCAAGAAAAACACACTACAGTACATCCCACTTAAAAAAAGCAGTGATAGCCACAGAGGCATGTAATAGTTTAAACAACCTAACCTGATCTGACTTGTCAGATTGCAGTCTGTGAAGCTGTGTTGTCTCAGACTACATCAAAAGTGACAGTGTACGGCTGCACACAGCAACAGGACATAACTGTTTTTCATGCCATGTTCAAATATATTTTGCACTAGGACTCCTGTGGCTAGCCCAAGCTTATTGCACGGCATGCCAAAAGACCCGGACATAAAGCAGGATAATATGGATGCTGGTCGGAAAGACTGACTGTAGTCTTCCAGCTTGTTAAAATACTTGCCCGAGGCACAGTATGATAACATAATTGGCAAAAGCAGCAGGCAACGTCTGGGACCAAACACAAACACTTAAACTACCTTGTTAGGACACACATTTTGCCATCGCTTAGAGAAGCTACCCACAGGATAATGGCCTACTTTATTGTGAGCCACATTTAAAGGCCAACTGAGCTTGTAAGACAATGGAAAAGAAGAAGCTAGGATGTATTGTCATTCAATATAAGTAAACGTTTGAGTCAAAGGGGGGGGAAAGCCCAAACGTGACATATGAGACTATTAATACAAAATAACAGTACAAGTTCTGCTTCAAGCCTCCTCTAACAATTACTTTAGCTGTTAGGGAAATCCCAGTTCCTGGTGGTTCTCAACATTATTATTATTCGCTTAAGGCTCAGCATGCTAGGTTGGACCTGTGCACTGTAAAATATCATTACAAATAGCTACCGCAAGTTTTTAGCAAAGCCAGACTGTCCATGACCAGACCGCAGGGGTTGCCGCTGGAGACAAAACCACTCGCTCACATGCACTGACAAAATTACTACTGTGGAGCAAGGCAAGCGCCAAAAGAGACATGGTTGTCTTCAAAACAACTTTAAGGTCATTTCAGTGGTTATTAAAGTCATTCTTTCACACTCAAGAGTGTCTGTTAAGGCAAAAACAAACAGATAGGAAACTAGAAGTTACCAATGAACACTGTCATGTTGAAAAGTACCCAAGGACAGATAATTAAAGTTAAAGCTGTCTTGTAGTCATGTGCTTTGACAGTGAAGATTAATTGCCATAACTCAGATGCCCAAGTGTATCCGCTGCATGTCAGTTGGTTGAGTGACACAACATCATTCACCTATTAGTCAGCAGTCAGGGCGTGCTTCTCGGATCACTAACCTCAAGAGACCGCAAATAAATGATTTCATCCTCCAGAGGGGAAATCACTTTGAACGGATGACATCAGTGCCGTACATCAGATCTTGTCACATGTAAGGCGAATGTCAAGAAGGATAAAAAAAAGGTGGTTTTGCTGAAGAGATATTTTGTCTTTGAAATGCAAAAATAATTCCCTTCATGAAAGCAGGTGAAGCAGAGATCAAAACTCTCAGCTTGTGAAACCCAGCAGGCATTTCAGTTGAAACTACTCCAACAACAAGCAAGACCGAGGCTCAAAGGAGAGACGCAAAGTAACACAGATTTAGGAACTTCAGTTCCGACTTCCTGAACTGCACGTAAGCCACAACGAGGAGTACTCTGATTTGTATACAGAGGAAAATAAACAATTGTGGGCATGTGAGAATGTGAACCTCAACAAGGGTGGAAGAGAGAGCAATTTGCATGCAAGTATAGCCTAACACAGTTTATGAACTTGGAGCTTCACATCTTTCAGTTTGAACTGAGAAAGCTCATTGAATGAGAAGCAAAATACCTTCAAGAATCAAAATCAAAGTGCAGTTGTCTTTGATTGAACTTGTACGATTATGTGATCTGGATCAGACTGATTCTTCACCAGAACAGTGCTTTAGCCATAAATGCACAGACATAGGTACATTCCTTATCATCGAGTCTGATGTTTCCCCTTTAACCTCAAAGAGACAACCTAAAACACTGACACTCTGTCTGCAGACATAGATCTACATCAAAAAATAAATGAATAAATAAATAAATATCCATTTAGAAAAGTCAACAATGGTTCCAATGAGTGTTTCAAACCACCAAAAATATAAAGTGTGAGATGACATACAAGCTACCGTACTGTCATACCTGGATAATGCATTAAGACACAAAAGACAGAAAGAAAAGATGTCACTGTACAAAGTAAAAAAAAAAAACTGACAAAAACTTACCAAGAAACTTTGATTAAAGTGGCATCACTCATATCCAGTCTAAGGAAAAATATAAAATTGATCAACTCATTAAATACGCTGAGAGACTATAAACCAAGCCGTTTCACTTTCATGGCTCAGGCTACTTTCATAACATCAGAAGTGAGCAAGCAAATAAATAAGGGACAGCTACTCCAGTGACACTGGAATGTCTAATACCAATAATAGCCCTCCCTTGTAGAGCCAGCTCACTCTGTTTACAGCGGCCTGGTGGGCTGGTTGCCCTACATCTTTTACCGTCAGCTAAAGAGTTACAGCAACATTGCACTGTTTTTTTTTTTTTTCTGCGTGGCAAGATTTAATAATCCACTGACATGACTGTGACCCCAGCAGCTAGACTGCTGAGAGGCAGCATTTCTGAGGGAGCGTCTGCCATAACAACGTTTTGGTGGGGACAGAAATGTGTTAATATTGCACAACTATTTCAACGAGCAACCAGCTGGGGAGTCAGCCTGTTTCCTAACCCCTAACCCTAACCTTTCTGGGTAGATGATTCAACATCATCCTTTGTTCTTGCCTTTTTGTAGTTTCACCCATAAACTGTAAAAAAAATTAAAAAAAAGAACACCCATAGTGTAGCCATAGAAACCAAGCCATGGGTTCAATGGCACCAATGAAGCAGAAAACGGTAACTGAGTCTTGATTCTATCCTAAAAACAGAAAGGTGGAGCTCTGAAAATCTGAATAAGGTTGGAAATCCATATCAGCTATAGTGGTGAGGTGGAGATTTTGTTTTATTTTTTAAATAAAGAGGGTGCCATAAAATATGAAAGCCCACACAGGCTCCTGCCTGACTGATAAGCGACCAGTTCCCCTACACTGATGAAGTAATGCACATCTTACATCAATTAAGTGCACATTTCCAGTCCTAAATTGCAAAAGTTGATAAAATGCTAGGAACATTTTTTTTTGTTTCTCTGCTCTTGTCTTGACAAACATTACAATGAGGCCCTTCATTCATATAATGTACCCTTTTTCCTTTCAGCAGCTGAAGCCTGTCAGCTAAATACATCTTGACGATAATATCACCTCAGGAAACAGGTCATCTAGATACTCTTTAGAGAAAATGCTTTTCAAGGAAGCTTTAAATGACCATGCTTAGTAGATGCCAGGATTTCTGGTGACCTAAAGCAACCAAGAACTGGTCTGTGTTTACGCTGGGCAAACTCCAATTGACTGAACCAACATGACAAAGTCTGAAGACTGAGAAGTGGAGTAAAGAGCCTATCTTTTCTAAAGATCATACCACCAGCTGTTTAAATCAGGGTTGGTGAAAAGAGCAGGTAATGTCCAGATATAGGATGATCAACCAAAGACAAAACCAATATTTTGTAAGATTGCAAAGTTTTAACACTGATGTTGTTATAATATGGCTGCTAATGGTAAAACTATGATAAATGGATGGATTTATGTAAATCTAAAAAGACTGGTTCTATCTGCTTTTTGCATTTCTATAGTGCCGAGATATTTAAAGAAACACATGACATCTGGATACCAGTAAATCTATGTAAAACTCTAATTTAAATTTAAATATTAATTTCAGAATGAAAATCAGAATAGAATACAAAATCCAAGATTTAATCTGATGCGCTTCATAGACTACATCGCCACCCACTGATGAGCAGGTGGGATGTGTTTGAGTAAATATGTACCTAAAATTTACCCCATCCATCATGCATGACAATACAAGACATGCGGAGCCAAATGAACATCCCAACTTGATGCACTTTGGGCTGTATCACCAGCTGTTTGCCTTTCCAATAGGGCATAAAAAGTAAGTGGGACCTTATGGCTAGTAAAAAGAGGGTAGATCAATCACATTTTCTATTGTTGTTAGAAGGATCGACTTGTAAAACCCATAAGGGGGAAGGAGCAGTGAGCGAAGACCTGGTTATTTCCATACTAAAAGGACTGGTAAGTATGCAAACACTTGTGACCCAAGATACAAATGTGGTGCCTTTTTTAAACTCCCAACACAGCACAGTGTTTATTCACAATCAATCACACCACCAAAGTAAAAAAAAAAAAAAAAAAACTCCAACTGTAAAAAAAAATAATAAAAAAAAATCATTCACACTGCAAACAGCTGTGTTGTGAAAATTAAATGTTTCGTATCATGCATTGATTGCAGATACTGTATATATCAAACACTTTTTGCATTTCCACAACCCGTACGTCACTTTACTGGGTTTGAAATGCAGCTGTGTTAGATTAAAAACATTGTACACCAACTAGCAAGTTTATAGGAATTGCCTGCACCACTACTCAACTGCCATCATGGGAGCTTTTTGTCTTCTGAACACCGGTTTCTTGTATGATTTATACTGCCATCAATAGAAGTGGTTACTGTGCGTCTTGTAGTTATTTCGTTGGCGTTAATGAAAGTCTGACTCACAAATGAAGTTGTCTGGTGCTGTTTAAGTGCCACCTCAATCTTCTCGTGCACCACCAGCTCGGTAACTCTTAATCTAATACCTCTTTTGACGTACTGTTAAAGTGTCTCCATTTAATCTTCATTTGCTTCTCAAACCCTGCAGGCCATTGTTTAGCAGGCGACCCCGAATGAGCTCAGTTCAAATTAGACCTATGCATTAATCGTTTCGGAGGCCTGGAAGTGGCGGGTCTAAGTGGGGGAGCATGAATGGATTCACAGGTTAAGCTGGATGAGACCATGCTGTTCTGATGAGATGGACAGAAGGTTCTTGAATGTGCAACAGAGTGCAACTGGCTGACTACATCCCTGAAAGTGGATGAATATGTGTTTTGCCATACCAAATTCTACAGAACAGAAGGTAATTGCTATCCAAAGTGCCACCTTAGGACTGGGTCAGCAGTATTAATGGTGGGTTGGTTTTGTTTCTGAACTGAAGCTGGACGTGTCTTTTAGCTGGCATCTTGGCTAAGACGTCCAGTCCAAGATGCTGTCAACACCAGCTTTCTGTTCACCTACTTTAATAGCATCCACTTCAGACACTGCAGCCCCACTACTACCAGTAAACACTTTGAAAGTCAAATGCAGGTGGCAAAAACAGAAACATATGGGTCACTGTTATTTATGCTGACTAACCTTACTGGAAATAGGAGCCTTGAAATGGCATTTTATAGCAATCGTAGAGCCAAGACTGTTGGGAATTGAACAAAAGAAGTTTTGTTATTGCTATTCCCCCTGCACGGCCTCTACCTAGAGACAGAAAAAGACCTCCATCCCCTTGTGACAAAAAGAACAGATGTTACCCATGCCTAATAGGTCACATGCACTTCACCTTATATGGATAAAAATGTGCTGGGGCGAAGACGTGAACCATTGGCGTTTCTCAGCCAGCGTGCTCCCACTTTAGCGTTAACAAAGCACTCACACACAGCCTGCTGTTGGGAGAACAGATCAGAGTTTTTATGCCTGATCGCCGCTCACATGAAGCATCAAAGCAACAAAGACCAAAGCAGTGAACACTTAGACTGCTGTTCCCTGCATGGCTCCACAATGAAACACAGAAGTGACTTCTAGGAAACTTTCAGATAATTATCTCGCAGCTTCTCCGAACCCTGAGGTTTAAGGCAAACAATGAGTTGTAGTATTAAAACGTTAAAACAAGATAGGGGAGCACTGCATCTCCTCTTTGTCACTAGAAAACTATTACAAGTGACAGACTTGCCAGATACATAACAGAACTCCCAATTTGTGTCACAACGGGAAAAACTGAACAACAAAACAATCACGTTTTCCACTAGAAGGAAATTACAAGTCACAACCAGTATCTTTTTGGTTTGAGTCCCTTCCAACTCAAGGGAAAAGAGGATAGTAAAAACATAATGTTTCTTGTGGTTATGGATTTTTTTTTTTTTGCCTGCCACAAAAATGAAAACCTCAAAAACAAAAATATACACTTGGCGCCTTTTGACCCGAACACTGATCTGCAACTAAAACAAACAGACAGGGTCCAAACATGAAAACAAAAGCAATAATTTAAGTAAAAAAAAAAAATTCTGACCAGTTCATTTAACAGGTGGGGGCTGAAAAGTCCCCAGTGGAAATATAAACAAGACATTTGGACATCTTTCATGGTATGCATTCATCACGGGCTGTGCCTAATTCCTGGATCCTGAATTAAAGCAAACTATTTACATAAAATCCATCATTCAATAATCATTAATCACATGAAGTGACACTTTCCTAACCATATGGCTGCAAGAACACCAGACAGACGCCTGCTGGAACCGAACGAACAAACCCAGCCAGCCTGCTAAAGTCAATCATTAGCTCATGTTTTTATTATTACAACCCTTCTTGGTGGCATTTAAAGGTAACAGGAGAGTCAAACACTTCCTCGTGAATGGTTTCCAAGACAAAAAGACAACTGGGTTCCTCCCTCCTGATGCATGGCTCTGTTTGCTCTGTGCTGGCCCTCCACTCCAGGGGTCCCAGGGCCCTTTTGTTGCCTTTCTGTGAGGCTGGAGAGCACTTCCACTCCAACACATGGTCCAAAAACAATACAAATGGGGAATAAATCACATCAGAATAAAAGCAAACATTTAGTGGAGTGACCAATGCTCCTAATATCTGAATCCATAAATCAGGCAGATTTATAACACAATTAATTGGATGGGAGTATTTCACACTGCACTGAATATTTAATGAGGAAATGGAAACCAGAACCCACGTTGAGTGTTTTTTATTTATTTATTTAATGCAAGTGATATTTACTCAAGGTGCTCTTAAAAAA
Organism: Hypsolebias antenori; assembly: GCA_031762315.1. Taxonomy (NCBI): domain Eukaryota; kingdom Metazoa; phylum Chordata; class Actinopteri; order Cyprinodontiformes; family Rivulidae; genus Hypsolebias; species Hypsolebias antenori. The sequence goes on along the minus strand of JARVGS010000789.1, from coordinate 15,011,859 downwards.
AAAAAAAAAAAAATTTCAACGTGACACAATTGAAATCAGCAGACAATCGCGTGTTTCTGCAGGATTTCTGCTGCCATATGGCGAGATTACTCTTAAACGCAGCCAATAAAGTCGGAGAACTGATTCCCACACGCATTTAAACTAAACACGCACATAATTTACTTAACCGAAATAAATAAACAAACTGCGCGAATAAAAGCTCCCAAATGAACAGAGACGTTTAATTTGCTGAGAAATAGAAAGTTCCCCTCCAACTTACCGGTTTATGTTTCCTCCACTTCCCGACGCATTCACGTGTTTTCCACCTCGGAGCATGTAAACGCAGCACAGAGGACTTGTTTATTTTTATTTAATTATTTTTAAAGTTGGCTTTTCTTTCGATTTACTTTCACGAAATCCCCGCTGCCAGAGCAATTCAGTCTGGGACCGAGCGCCAAGAGACTGCGGACTCCTCCCAGACGATGGAGGGTTAAACTCCTCCTTCCGACGGACACTAGGAGGGGGGATGTGTGCCTGAACGCAACACGGAGCACCTCAGGTAAAGCTGAATACAGTCCAGTACACTACAGTACAGTAGAGAACGTCGGGGGTGTTCGATATGCTTCGTGGAGTTTTATCGGTCTCAAAGATAAATATTAGGAGCAAAAGCCAAATCAAATATAGTTTATTCCACTTGGAAGAAAAAAAAACTGTAAACGGTCTTAATTCTGCTTTTTAAACCTCCTAATATAACTATAAAAAATATAAACATCAAATTATGTGATTTACTTCTACCATACCACTTTATTTAAAGAGCACTTCAAACAGCAACAAGGCCAACCAAAGTGCTGTACAGCAACAAACACACACACACACACATACACACACACACATATATATATATATATATATATATATACTGTGTATATATACAGTATGTATAT
>JARVGS010000789.1:14992586-15006208 GCA_031762315.1 Hypsolebias antenori | reverse complement strand
TTCTACAATTTTTTTTGCTTTGTTTTGTTTTGTTTTTTGAATGTCCAGAGGACCAGACTTAGCTTTTTTAGATTGGTGAGTAGCATTTTAAGTATGTGTTGTAAATTACTCCCAGTTACAGCTACACCAAATTTAGTACAGTACATGCAAAGCTGACTGAATCATAACCATTTTTATGATTTTCTGTGGCGGCCATCTTAAATCAGTTTGTCTTCAAAAGTTAAATAATTGTAGCTGCACATCCAGAGATTAATTCCTGAGAGTTTCATTAGAATCCGTCCAGTGGTTCATGAGATATTTTGCTAAAAGACAAAACACTTTTGCTCACCTTTCACATTTTGGTGGCGGGTGATAATAAAACCCCACCATTTAAGATAATGGCTGATGGAGCTGGCATGACTGCATGAGAAATTAAATATTTGATTAAATAATTAAATATTTATATTATATTATATTTATATATAAAGCTGTGCAGTGATGTAAGAAACCACATGTGTGATGGATTAGTCGAGCACACATTGCATCATCATCTGCCTGTCTGCCACACAGACATGTCATCACTGTGAGCAGGGGGAGAGCAGCAGAGAGCCGGCAGGGGAGGCAGCTGAGCAACTGACTGCTTGACTTTTAGGTGAGGAAAGTATCACAAGGGTGTAGCCGAGAGGTTCGTCTTTTGTTCTCCCTGCATGCGCCAAAAGGATTTATATGACTAAATAGAAACTTTAGACCACTTGGATAAGCAAAAATACAAATGCACTGCATGTGCATTGCACAAGAGAAATACTCAAATGCATTACTTTGATAAATGTCTGTGTCAAAATGACCAATATTCAAGATTAAAACAATTTTGTTTTATATCCACGAGATCAGCTCACTGTGAACTAATCAGACTGAAACATTGGTGAGGATATCGTGCAAAATCACAACACTATTTCAGCTGAGGCTATTTATGAACATTAAAATTTGCCGTTTAACTTAGTAATTAAAAAAAACAAAACTGGTACGCATGACATTTTCACTTTGTTTTTAATCTGAGGTTGTAAATCCCTTTTCAAGAAAAATAAAATAAAATAATAAATCAACGTTTCTTTTGGTATTTCTGCATACCAAATGGCAAACTCCACTTAATTCACAAGCAAATTAACATTTAATGTTGGAGAAATTAAGTCAAGGGGACGATATGTCCTCTCAGTTCCCATGAAGAGCCCCTTTTCCTGCAGTAAAATTCAGAATTTGGCTGGCTCAGACTAGTTTTGCAGATACACACGAGCATCTGCTGTGTGAAATCTGTTTTATCGTTCTACCAAATCCCTTCACGCTGCAGCGCTGTACAGAGAAAGCTCAACAAAAAGCAACTTATTTTTCATTCCTGTTATAATACGTTTCATCTCTTCCTTCTTACAGATTATGCTCATGCCCATCATCCACTTTAGCTTTAACTTTTTTAAGTGCCCTAACTTTCTCTCTGACTTTACCAGGGAATGACTGTAAGAAAGGTTTTATCGTGTTTATCTTGCCGTCACTACAAGTCTGACGCAGAAATCATGTCCAAACATGAAGACAGAAAACACAGGACTGATAGTAGTCAAATCTTAGTCTAAAAATTCCTCCAAGAGAGCACAAGACGCAATCTGTACATTTTTAAAATTAAATTAGTGTAGAAACAAAATGCATTAGCAAACATGTTAAACTAAAAAAATGCCCAAGGAAATTTTAAGGGCGCTAATGTAGCTTCTTTCTAAAATTGACATAAACTTGTAATCATTTATGCCCAAAAATGCCTAAATTTTGATGTGCGAACTATTCAAAATTTTTAAAAAGGTCATAACTTTGGCTAATTTTGGACACCGTGGTAACCTTATACCCGAGTTGCTCACTCTCCGACTACTGACGTAATGAGTGTAAGACAAAAAATGCAGACTGAAAAGCAAGTGTCAAAGAAAAAGTCACGTTGTGGCTATAAACACAAACAACTACTGTATAAATCAGATTTTAACTATTTCTGAAGAGTGAGTGGCAGAAGTCTGAATGTCACATTTGTGAATTTTTATAATTCTGTAGTGTTTTATGTAGGAGATATGACAATTTAAATAAAACTCGATGCTCGATTCAGTTTTTCGCTAACAGTCTACGGCCCTGAATTGACCTGCATATTCAGAAAAATACATGACATAACACACAGCATGCTGTATTCACACATGTACATATAGACACACGTTAGCATGCGTGTGTCAATTCTGAAGTTGTACAAGCAGGATAACAAAATGATTGTCTGCTATGCTTGTTTCATCTAATGTTTACATTGAATCTTGTCATTTTCTACCTACTCAGGATTCAAGCATTGATTCCATCATGCTAGTATTGATAACATCCAACACTAACAATAGCATCATATGTTGGTATAGATTCTGTCATCCAGGTCATGACAAAGTTAAAAAGTTGAAAAAGACGAAGCAAGAGCCAAGCTGTTGGCAAAAGCTTCGATGTGGGTGGGAGGAGTTTGGTGAAGCCTTGGATAGAGACTCTCGGTCCGCTCTGAGGAGTTTCTACCAAACCATCAAGTGGCTGAGGATGGGAAAGCAGAGTTTTACTAACACTGTGTTCAGTGAAGGTGGGGTGCTGCTGACCTCAACCAGTGATGTCGTCAAGAGGCGGAAGGAATAATTCACAGACCTTCTCAATCCCATCGGCATGTCTTCTATGGAAGAAGCTGAATTGGGAAATGCAGGGTTGGTCTGTCGTCAAGGTAGTTAAAAAGCTCCGCGGCAGCAGGGCTCCAGGTGGATGAGATCCACCCTGATTTCCTTAAGGCTCTGGATGTTATTGGGCTGTCTTGGTTGACACGCATTTGCAACATCACATGGACATTGGGGGCAGTGCCACTGGATTGGCAGACTGGGGTGGTGGTTCCCCTCTACAAAAAGGGGGACCGGACAGCGTGCTCTAATTATAAGGGCATTACTCTTTTTAGCCTCCTGAGTAAGGTCTATTCAGGGTACTGGTGAAGCGTGTCCAATCATTGGTTAAACCTCAGATCCAGGAGGAACAATGCGGGTTCTACTCTGGCTGTGGAACAGTGGACCAGCTCTTTACCCTCACTAGGATCCTTGATGGGAGTTTGCCCATCCAGTCTACATGTGTACTGTGGACTTGAAGAAGGTGTCTGATCGTGTTCTTCGGGGTACATTGTGGGAGTTACTTCGTGAGTATGGGATTGGGGGCCCGTTGTTACAGATTGTTAGATCTCTATACAAGTAGTGCAAGAGTTTGGTTCCCATTGCCAGCTGTAAGTCGAACCCCTTCATGGTGGGAGTTGGACTCCACCAGGGCTGCTCATTGTCACCAATTCTGTTCATATCTTTTGTGGACAGAGTTTCTTAGTGCAGCCAGAGGACAGAGGGAGTCAGATGCAGTGGCCTTAGGATTCCAGCTCTGCTCTTTGCAGATGATGTGGTTCTGTCGGCGTCATTGTGCCATGATCTTCAGCTCTCACTGGAGTGATCTGCGAAGCGGCTGGGATGAGAATCAGCACCTCCAAATTCGAGGCCATGGTACTCAGTCAGGAAAGGGTGGATTGCTTTCTTTGGGTCGAGGGTGAGGTCCTGCCTCAAGTGGAGGAGTTCAAGTATCTCAGGGTTTTATTCACAAGAGAGGGAAGAATGGAATGTGAGATGAAGGTGAAGCTCTTTGTTTATCGGTTGGTCTACGTTCCTACCCTCACCTATGGCCACAAACTTTGGGTAGTAAAAGAAAGAATGACGTTGCGGATACAGGCGGTTGAAATGAGGTTCTTCTGAAGGGTAGCTGTACTTTCCCTTGGAGATGGGTGAGAAGTTCAATTATCCGGGAGAGACCGAGTAGAACCGCTGCTCCTCCACATTGAGGACCACCAGTTGAGGTGGTTGAATCATCAAGTAAGGATGTTTCCTGGACTGTTCAGACTGAGGTCACTTTGGAAAAACAATGGATATGTATTCCATTAAGATATGAAAATAACCTAGGGTGAATCTGAAAAAAATCTGATTTGTTACATTCAGCGTGTCATTAAAAAAAATCCGATATGAATGTATGGACAAAAAAATATATCAGATTTGGAATGCTTTCTGCAGTGTGAACATAACCCAAGTCCCAGCTTGAAGTGATTAAAGAATTTAAAAGTTAGTGTGACATCAACTGTCAGTTGAATATTACATAAAAAAAAAATCATAAAATCTAAACTGTGATTATAAATATAAAACTGTCAGTTCAGACATAACAAGTTTAACCTTCTGTGACTTGTTTAAACTTTGAATGCTCCTACTGTGAAGTAAGGCTGAGCTGTAGAGCTCCAAAGAGGGCTGGGTTTTCTCATTCATTTAACCAGAAACCCATTGACCGCCATTGGTTTTCCTAATTTTGTTTTGCAAATTTTATCTTTGCTGTGCAACGTTCCACACATTTTATTTCAGAGTTGTGCATCGAGATACAGGATGGTGCTTCAGTGCAGATGCATTGGCATCCTTAAAAAATGCCTAGTTTTTACAGACTCAATGGAACAGAGTAAGGAAGTTGGATAAGCACCTTTAAATGTCTCCAGTCCTGGTCACATGATTCCAACCACTTAGGAAGAGAATCCAACATAAGCTAAGGGACATCTTACCATAAATTTGAATTAAGTGAAGTGAGATCTACATATAACAAGCTGAACATGCTAGAAATCAAAATCTGCGTTCAGTAAAAAAAAATTGGTAAAGGCTGATTTCAATAATCCAAATGTAATCATTCACTTCGAGCTCTAACGTGATTTGCATGAGGCTAAATCCAGCTCATTCAAATTCAATAAACGAGAACGGACAAACCGAAAACACGGCAGGCAATTCAGACACAAACAACATGGAGCACAGAGTTTGGGAATTAATCTTTATTGTAACAATTTTCAACCACAAAATTACTCTTTTCCCCTTTTTAATTAAGTTACAGCTCGGATATTATAGGCCTTTGAGACAAAGTGTTAGAGGGAAATTCTTATTGCCCCATTAGGGCTATGATTGCTCCACGGCCAAGCAAGCCAAGGTAACATTCCCACATCCATTTTCCCTCCCGACTCCCCGCAGAGCGACACTTTCACACCCGTGAGCGGGGGGAGCAGAGAACGGGGCTGTTAAAATGGCCTTGTTAAAACCTGCTCATTTCACTTTCCTAATTGGAAACATGCACACTGTTCTGGGTCTCTGCCACGACATCAGCACCTACCAGAACTGATGCAGATAGACAGAACCAAATCGAGTCGGAGCGCACGGCGGTTCTGCAGCTCAGGTTTTAAATAAAACACAAAATTTGTGACAGAGCTGTAATTGGAAAGCGTATACTGTACTTTCCTGTTTGTTCGCAGGATTAGTTTTTGTTCTTGTGAGCTTATGTATCCAAGTTTGTGTCTGAGCTTTGGGATTGCAGACATTTATTTATGTCTCCTCTCATACGAGCTTATGTAAAAGAAGAAAGCAGGTAGGTTGTTCAGCTAGCAGGGGGCACGTCTAGCTTTGACTTTTCCCACATACTTCAGTTAATTTATAAAGTGAGAGAATGGATTTATAGTTTTTCATTTAGCGCTCCATACAGGGAGGATGCTACAGTATGTAGATGCATGGAAACAGGTTTTTATCACGTTTTAATTATAGGAAAAACCTACATTTTGCAATCTATGTTCATGTCGCTCTTCACACAGCTTCATGTATATTTAGTTCTGCTGCTAAAAATCCTGAACTGTGTCTAACAGGATATTGGCGCTTGGTGAGGAGGAGGGACATCCCAGATGGGTTTAAGTGTTTAAACTGCTGATTTGATGGTCATGGGAACCATTTAGATTAACCCCTCTATCCTTGAACCCTTTTTAAATGCCTAGCTGAAAATATAGCAATATCCATTCTTAAATAGGCACATTGTCCCAAAGTTATAATCAAGGAAAAATTAGAATTTTGTTTTGAGAGGTCCCTTTGCTAATGCTGTTAAAGAGAATCTCTTCTTTTTGTGCATATTTTACATGAAACTTAAAGATGAAACATTTAACATGGACACTTGGAGGCAGAGAAACCATTTTTAGTCACATTGTGATGAATTTACTCATCGTTAGTTTTCAATTGATCACTTTGTGTCAACTATCGTAATCATTAATTATTTAAAAAACATGTAAATATATTTTTTGTGTCCGCATAGCCGTAAAAACATGTAAGAAAACTCTTTGGAGCCGTTTTCATTTGCAATGAAGTTGAACTGAATTAGAATTAAATGACTTGAAACCTTAATTTTTTTAATTTGTTGTTACATCAGACATACACTATATATTTTATTTTTTATATACACTGCATGTTATACATTATCTGTCTATTACAAAATAAAATTCCAAGATTATGTGACTTAAAACGTGGTTATTAAAATTTGAACATCAGGTCTCTACCAGCTGAACCTCACCACTAACGGGTGTATTTGTTACTTAGAGTAGCCCACCTTGTTTATGTATTTATGATGTCATGAATTTAGTCATATTATATGTAACGTTTCAGCCATCGTCACCAGGTTTTATAGAATTCATAGGTTCATCAATCGTAGTACTGACACAGAAAACAGTGCCAAACCATGACACTACCACTGCCATGTTTTACAATTAGCAATATGTTATCCTGAATAGCGGATAAATAGAAGAACATCAAGTATTTCCATCAATACTTGTAACAACAAGCAGATTTAGTCTTGGTGTCTTCTTTTTGAGAACATTCCAGTATCTTTCATCTCTTTTTTGTTCATTTTTGTTTTTGTTCAATCCATGCATGTTAGTGGCTATGTAGCTTTTTATTTTCATCCTGAATTATATAGTAAAAAACCAAGTGTTTTGTTCAGTGTTTTCTTTAATTAGGTTCTTTTTATTTTTGATAAATGAAAATATCACAAAGGTTTATGTTATGTTCATAAACAAAGATAGAACATAATGTCAAGTTCTAGCCTTTAAGCATCACTTTAAAAACATTAATTAAAAAGAGCAGCTAATTGGTAATTCTCCTAAAAGCATGTCTCTTAAACTTAATTGTCTTAGAAGAGTAGTTTACAGCTCTCTGGCCTCTCTAATGAGATGAACAACTCTAAAACTGTATCTTTAGCTAGTTTTATGACCTTCCTCTGAGAGGCTGTTACCAGGGAGTAAGCAGACTATCACAATTTAGTCAAAAAAATAAATAATAATAATTAAAAAAAAAAGGACAAAGGACAGAGCACAAAAGATGCGAGAGCAAGAGAGGGGTAAAAAGTGATGAAAAGGAGGAAAATATTAAGGAAGGTTAGACGCCAAAGAATAAAGACTGCATAAAGGGGGGTAAAGGTGGAGCCAAGGATTGAGGGTGGCTGCAGAATCAGATGGTAGGATGTGAAGAATGCTGCATCAGCACTTCTCCGCTCATTGCTCATTTGTCATTTGCAGTCTGTGCAGCAAAGCGTGTAGTTTTTTATATCACATCGGAGGACTGATAGTCACGGTATAAAAGGGAGGAGCATAATGTTACCTTCATAAAAACTAATAGTCTTCTGGTGATGTCACTGTTTTATTTGCTACATTTATAGTATGTTGGTATGTTTGCCTAGTCCAAGGATTAAAAACAACAAAGATCATTGCAACAGAGACAGGAAGAGATATAGTGTGATCATTTCCTCTACGTCTTCTCTGGGTCATGGACTTTTAAAGCGCGCTCTCTTTCTTTCACACACACTGGTGGTGTGACATCTGCTGTGGATAAGAGCTGTCAGTGCAGGCTCTGGTGGGACCGGCCGTCACAGATGTTCTCAGCAGGGTCTTCAGCTCAGCCTACCACCCCTGAGAGAGTTCAGGCCGGTGGTCCAGAGAGACCGAGAGACAGGAAATCTGTTCTTTTTTTCATCTAACAGGGAAGTGGATCACACAGACACACACACTTCAGACCGTATGGCATCAAATAAAGACTGTGCACTTTTGGGGTTGGGTTTTATTTTCTGTGCTTGTAAAGAAGAATGAGAAGATTTTGAAAGACGATGTACAAATGAGTGCGTGAAATGAGTGTGTGTGTGTGTCTCAGCAGAGAAATGCCTGCTGGTCATTAATAAACATCATCATGAATGATTAATCTCCATCAGTGGGGTGGTACGAAAATCTTTGTGGGTGAAATTAACAAAGTTACACACACACATACTCACGCACACTCGATAGAAACCACAGGATGGTGAGAAATGCACAACACTGGGTAGTCACGCAATCTTTTAGTGCTTAAAGTATGTTTTGGAAATGACGCTCAGCTACTACCACTCCAAATTTGAGCTCAACATCTGTAAAAACGACAGCGTGACAGCCATTTCTGTGTTTGCTATAGTTGATTAGCTCAGCTGTGGTTGCCTTCTTGAATCGGTTTGACTCTAAAAGTTAATCACTTGTAAATGTATATCCAGTGATTACTTTCTTAAGTGTTTCATTAAGTCCAGGCAAGTCTGCAGGCCCGGATGGATTGAGCCCCAAACTCCTGAAAGGATGTGCAGTTCAGCTGTGTGATGTTTTCCAGCACATTTTTCACCTGAGCCTGATGGTGGTGCCTGCTCTGTGGAAAACAACATGCATGGTCCCGGTGCCGAAAAACAACCACCCAAACCCACACAGTGACTAACTACAGACTTGTGGCCTTGACATCACATGCCATTTCTGTTCACCCTCTACACCTCGGACTTCAGGTACAGCTCACAACCCTGCCATCTGCAGAAGTTCTTCGTAAATGGTAAATGGAGCTTACTTATACAGTATAGCGCTTTCCAGCCCCCTATGAGGGGCCCCAAAGCACTTTACAGCACCAGCCATCCACCCATTCATACACCGGTAGCGGTAGGCTGCCATGCAAGGCGCCGGCCAGTCCCACCGGGAGCAACTCGGGGTTAAGTGTCTTGCCCAGGGACACAATGACACTGGTCACTGGTGACCAGGAAGCAGAATACAGAGGTGTGGTGGACAGGACCACCTGCAGCTCAACGTTGGAAAAACCAAAGAGCTGCAGGTGGACTACAGGAAGACCAGCCCCCCAACCCTATCAACATCAAGGGTACTAAGGTGGACACTGTGGACTGCTACAAATACCTGGAGGTCCACTTAGACAATAAACTGGACTGGGCAGCTAACATCAACGCCCTCAACAAGAAAGGACAGTCGCCTTTATCGTCCAAGGAGACTCAGGTCCTTTAACATCTGTAGGACCATGCCGCAGATGTTTTACCACTCGGTGGTCTCCAGCATCTTCTTCTACGCTGTGGTGACCTGCAGTCTCTGACAGAGGAGTCTGAGCAGAGGATGTTGAGGAAACGGCTCCAGATCCTGAACAACATGTCACACACCCCTGCAAACCCGAGTTTGGAAACTGAAACCCATCAGGCACAGAGCAGAACTTCACAAGTCCACTGGTGAGGACAACATGAAGGCCAGATCCTGAACAACATGCCACACCCTCTGCATGACACCCTGGACCACAGCACCTTCAATCATAGACCGAGACCACCGAGGTGCTCCACAGAACAACACATGAAACCATTCCTCCATGTGGCTATCAAACGTTTCAACTCCTCCCCCTTTCTACACAGGACAATAAAATTAATCCTGCACCACAATAAACCCTTTAATGTTTCTGTCTGCACCTGACCTGTTTAGAACTTAATTATTGGTATTTTTATATTCTGTTATTTTTTACATCTTGTGTTATTCCTTGTGTATGTTCAGCACTTTGGTTGGCTTTGTTGCTGTTTGAAGTGCTCTATAAATAAAATGTTATGGTATGTTCCTTTGTATTGAAACTCTGGCACTATTTCCTGTGGGATCAATAAAGTTCTATCTTATCTTAAAATCCATCCAGTGGCTTAAGAGATATTTTGCTAACACACACACATATATACAGTGGCATTTATGTGATTGCACACCTTTCATGACAGCAGATGATAATTATTTTGCTGTTACCTAACAAATAAAACATGTTAAAAATATTGATTTAGCTTTAACATTGAGGGGCAAACAAAATGTTTTATGCAGTTCAACAGAAAAGTTTTGAGATGGACTCTGGTGAAGACAGGACAGAGGTTAGGAGATGACCTCAGAATTCAAGTGGAAGTTTTTTTTTTTTTTTATTCCACAGCTGTAAACAATCTCTGCTGTAGAACTTTTAGGGTTATCTGATTTCCCCGAGATTAAATCCAGTTTTCTTGGTTAAAAATTAATTTATACGAGTTCACAGCGAGAGTAGACGTTGTGGAAAAGTTCAATGGTTCCTGCTGGGGCAGCACATGTCAGCACACATGCAACTTAAATGAAACACGAGTTTAAAACGGTTACGGTTCAACTCCAAACTGTTTATATCAAATGACATTAGCCTGCTGATGTGAAGCAGCAGCTGCAGAGTCGTGAAGCCTTGCTATCGCCTCAGCTCCCAGTCTAACGGGTGTAAACTCACGCAAACAAACACACACCGTGGTGGAGTTTGGAAACCGAGACCCATCAGGCACAGAGCAGAACGTCACATGTCCACTGGTGAGGACAACATGAAGCTTTCTGCCTCTGACCTGTAAATGTTCAGGTCAGCACTAAACACGGTAGTCTTGTTTTTTGGGTTTGAAACGGTGGTGGTTTGTTTAGCCTGAACATTTTGGGTTACTGTATTTTTCGGACTACAAGGCGCAAGGCGCATTAAGAAAAACAAAACCATCAGATACTTCAAACTTTATTCAACTCATTCACAGTAATTCTCAACATTGTTCAGTTGTACCGCATAAAATCGGTTAGAGGTCGGTAAGCACAACTAGAAATATTACTTAAGGTGCACCAGATCATAAGGCTCACTGTCAGTTTTTGAGAAAATTAAAAGATTTCAAGTGTGGCTTATAGTCCAAAAAATATGGCATTTTAAAAAGTTTTTAAGTACTGTAGTTATGAGTTGAAAACAGAGAATGAAATTCACTACATCAGTACTAGAATATAGTCTCCCTATAAAACCTAGCTTTTTCACATTAACCTCCTAAGACCCGAACTCTTGCATATGTGGATGCCAGGTCCTAGGATGTTAAGGAAATGTTCATAAGTCATACATTAAATACAGTATATTTTGATGAGAATATACATTTGTAAAAATATTACCGGTACCTACTTTTTAAAATACAGTACAGTAGTCCCTCGCTACTTTGCGGTTCGACTTTTGCCGACTTGCTCTTTTGCGGTTTTTCAAAGTAAGATTGTACAGGAGGGGGAAAAGTACAGTACACGACACACAATTGTCAACTTTAATATTACTCACGTGATTGGGACAGTATACAGTAAAAAAAATTAACGGGAAAAAAAAACTTCGGCCAGGCGGTGCCAGTTTGTAGTTTTGTCTCAATAAGCCTATACTATATCGCCATTTGAAAGTACTACATTTCCCAGAAACCAACAGTGCCCCACCCAGCCAGAAGCCCCAACAGTGCTTCCAGCCATTTCTGCTGCAATGGGGGCAAAGTTTTGATCCGATCCGAAAAGGTTTGGTCCTTATTCATAGTGACTTTGGCACCCAGCGGATGCAGGGAGCTACGCAGAACCAACCAGATCCAAACCTCCACTCATCAGTCAATCTTGAGAGCTTCTTGCCAGCCCAGGGAGCCTCTCGAGCGGGGAGGTGTCGCTTGGAGGTTTGGTGTTTTCTCTGGAGCCCACCAGAACTTTTTTCATATGGATTTGGACACAGTCGGGACCATTGTGTGGCTTTGTGTTGGCTCTCTGAAGGTCCGGCTTTTTCTAAAAGCATTTTGATGCTCAAGGGCTGCAGAGAGCCGATCAGAACCGGACCAGAACCGGCGGGGTAGGTCCGGTGGGTAGGTCTGCCAAACTGGAATCGAGCCGGATCAGAACTGAGCTGCTGTACACTACTCTCAACTTATCATTTAAGTTGAGTGAATGACCATTATCAAGTTATCTTGATTAATAAACTCTTACTAAATTAACTTTTGCTTTAGTTTAGTTGATTTAAATTAGTTGACTGAGTTGTTTTGGTTTGTTGTTTCAACTCAGAAATCTTTGTCAATTTTACTTAAGTGTAGAAAAAAAACTAAAATAAATACAACATGCATTTTTTTTTTCACTTATTGCAGGGGGGTATGAAACGTAACCCCTGCGACAAACGAGGGACTACTGTAATAGCCTATTTTGAAAACTCTTCAAATTAAAAAGTTAATAGAAAACTATTTGCACGAAAAATGTTTTTTCTACATAAATTCTGCTAAAATTTGACCGCTGATGTGGTGACTGCTGACAGGACAGAAAAGGCACGGCCACATTACACCTGTACAGGCTCTGTGAGATGTATTAAAACTAGAGAGAGGACTGGAAGCAAGACACTGAAGCCACAAAGGAAGAGTGACCTCTTGTGGCTGAATGCAGAACAAGTTTTAGGTCCCACCCCTTTATGCAAACAAATGAGACTTTCCTGACTAAAGAATAAAAAATTCACCGTACATTCAGGTAACGTTTTTAGTCGGCTGTGTTGATTCACACAGTTCCTACCATGCTGTTTGTTTTATGCATTTTCTCCACATACTCTTAGCTTTAATTAGTTAATTAAGGCTTAAAAAAGTTTCATGCTACACTGTGACTGACTGTGTCACAGCCTGATAAGAGTTAAATGTGTGTTTACTTCCATTTTAGAGAAACAACCTCACTCATATCCCTTGAATGATTGTGTTTTATGTGGTTACAGTATATTGTATTTTAGTTCAACTATCTTGCTTTTACATTTTAAACTTTGTAGTCCCTCGCTACTTTGCGATTCAGCTTTCGCGGACTCGCTCTATCGCCTTTTTTCCAATGATTGCCGACTTTAATTGCTTACGTGATTGTGACCGTACAGATAAAAAGTTAACAAAAGTAATAATACTTCGGACAGGTGCTGCCATCTTGTAGTTTTCTTTCAATAAGCCTACAGTGTATCCCCAGTCCAAAAGACCTACATTACCCAGAAGGCAACAGTGCTTCCGGCCCACTGCTTTCTGCCAACATGGAGGGAAAGCTTTGATCCAATCCGAACGTGACTAAAAAGTTCGGTCCTTATTCATAGTGACTTTGGCGCTCAGTGGCTGTAGACAGCCAGTCAGAACCGGACCAGAACTACTTCCAGCCTGATCGGTCAATCTGAGCGCTGCTTGCCAGCCCAGGGAGCCTCTTGTATGAGGAGGCGTTGCTTGAGGTCCGGTGTCTTCTCCGGAGCTCACCTGGACTTTTTCATCTGGATCCCTCTGGATTATTAGGCTCGATCGGGACCATTGTGTGGTTTTGCGCTGGTGGCTCTCCAAAGGTCTGTATAAAATTTTGCAGTAGCTACTGTACTGTACATATATGTATGTTGTTGAAATGATGTAGGTTTAAGGGTTTAGAACAATGCAAGATTGTGGGAAGAGTTTATAAAGCTTTAAAATATATATAAATACGGGTAGTCCTCGACTTACGACAGAGTTCCATTCCTGCGCGGCGGCGTGAACCAAATTTGATGTAAGTCGGAACATATACTGCACCATATACATGTAAAGTACTGTATTACCAAGTACTTAGCCTATCCTAACACAGTACCCTACATAATTAT
>JARVGS010000789.1:14944927-14960273 GCA_031762315.1 Hypsolebias antenori | reverse complement strand
ACAAAACAAAGCAAAAAAATTGTAGAAACGTTTCGTCTTTCGTCCGAAAGACTTCCTCAGTCTGAGATGCTGTATTTATCTCAGTCTTATTTTTTTAGATTTTTCTACCTGGATTATTAAGCATTCATCAGGGTATTAAAAAGCAGTTCTTCCTGCAGCTGCAGATTTGAATACACAATGTATTTTTTTAAACTGCCAAATAAAAGTCCTGGCATTACTTTTACTGATGGAGTGGAGGAGGAGGAATAGACAATCAACAGCTGTAGGTGTAGGTTCATCATTTTCCTGAGAGTTTGGAAAGTTTGGGCTTATTCAAAAGCTGCAACAGCAATAACCACTTCCAGGTTTACTTAAAACTAATGAATCAATTTGACAGTCTGTGAGAAATGCATAAAGCTATTAAAAATGAATATGCTAATTATTTACTAAATATAGACAAGGCATATCAACAGGTTTTGGTTAAATGTATACTGTATAGTAATACAATGAGTGGGACATAATTGGTCGCTTTAGGCCTAAATAATTTGATTTCAAGAATTTTCTTTAGACATAAGAGCTGACAAAGAAAATAACACACAAAAGATAAAAATACTGAGAAATGCACACCTGAACTCAGTTTTGCCAAGTGGATACACACTGACACAGTTCAGCATATGTGAAATTGGAAACTCAAACTCCTAAATTATTTACTTATCAGATGCTACTGGTCATAGGAATGAGAAAAAGAACAAGCTGAATGATGATTAGCCTAAAGCGACATCAGCAGCTGTTTCTGTGTGCAAAAGAAAAGACCCTTATTGTGTCTTCATGTTGCCGGTGTCTGCCAAAAAAGTAATAAAATAAATAAATAAACTTTGAACAGAGAGGAAATGCTATGACTTAAAACTAGTACAAGATCTGTGTCTGGCTAACTTTTAAGAGCAAAAATGAGTGGGGGAGCCTATATGACCATTAAGAACATTAAATAAATTAATTATAGAACGAACATGATGAAGTGTTTATTAGACCACACTGTATTGTGCAAAAACTGAGTGCAAAAATGAGCCACCTGCATAGCTGCAAATGATTACGGTATTTGGAAACAATATATTTGACATTAAAACCACAAATAAAATTTGCATGACCATAAACTGTAAACGTCTATACAGTATTCTGAAATAGACCAATAGCAACTTCTCAAACTGCCTTCTAACAAGTCCCTAGGTTAAAATTCACACCAAGCAATTGCTTCAGCTGCCGGCCTATCTAGTATGAGCTTAAAACAAAAACAAGAATCACCCACACAAAATACAGCTAAAGTCTTCATTTTTAAAATGGGAACAATTATCAAGACTGCTCATTCAATTATGACCACCAACTAAGCACCAACCAAGGCACAACAACCAGAACAGTAAACACCCTGCTTCTCCCGGTGTGTGGGAACAAATTAAGATATAGGGACTATAGTCTTCTATCATCATTCTTGTGAAACAACCCATACTCCTACCTAAGCTGGTTAGGGATTCTCTTATCTCTTTGTAACTCTCTCCACCCCATCCTCCTGCTTCACTTTCAGTGCTTTGGGGGAGCTGGGAGAGCTGCTGAGGGAAGGGGAAACGGGTGTTATTCACAGGCAACACGAAGCACAGAAACACTAAAAATAACAGTTCCTTTAAAGACAAGTGTAAAAATGAAAAATACATTAATAAAAAATGTATTTTTGATAGCTTGTGTCCTAAGCTTATGTCAAGGTATGTCCAAAATTCAAAGACACAAATAATAATATTAGAACTAATAATGAACTATGTATTGAAAAAAACTGAAAGATGAGAATGTATTGTTTTTATCCCTTGAGTATACTGTATTCCCATAAGTTTTGTATTTATTGTTAAGTAAAGATGATCATTAGTCAGTCTTTGTCTAAGATAGGCATTTAATACATGAATCATAAAATCCTTATGAACATACTGCCAACCAGGCTCACACTATGCCCACCAAAAAATAAAAATAAAATAAATAATGTGAATGTTAGCGCTCATTTATTTTTGGTTATTATTTACCACTCTTTTTTTTTCTACCACAACTACCGTAGTAGCAAATGGCAAAGATATTCAAGTGTCATCTCAGATATTGATGAAACTTGACATATTTGTTTGATCCCACAGTGCATGATTTCAAAATTTAGGTCAGTCAGACCTGTGGTTCCAGAGACAAAACACTCAAAATTTTCAGATTTTGGCAAAAATGGGTGGGGTCAACAATTTTCATCCCCAATTTTCTCAGGAACTATTACGGTAGGTAAATGTTCACAAACTTTGTGTCGTTGGAAAGGGAATTCGATGAGGATTCCAAATCCACCTTTATTTATTTACACTAAAAATGCATGTAATTATACACATTTATAATGGATTTTTTCTGTTTATGCTTGTAGGTATATTTTTAAATTAAAATAGCTCTCAACTAAAAAAAATTACCCCTTTGAAACGTTTATATTTTTGATTAGAAGTAGAGCATATATTCAGGAAAGGTCATCTCACAGTCACATGATCCACTAGGTAAATTTCAAGGTCATTAGGAAAGATCAAAAGGTCAATGGACCATAACATACTCAAATAAAGATGAGTTGGAATCCTCATCAAATGACCCCAAGTTGGTAAAAATTTACCAGTAGTTTATCAGATCATTTTTGCCCCCACCCCAAATTTTTGTACCCTTTAGACTGATCTATGTTTTGATATCCTGCACTGTGGGATCACAACTAAATATACCGTTTAACAAAAATTTGAGACGGTCGGGTTAAACCCATTAGATTTGGTATGGAATGACCCTTATATTTCATCTGAGAATACCGTAATTTCAGTAGGAATGTTGTATAATTGCATCTGAGATGTGCGATGTGTTCACATGTAACAACATATATTCTGAACTTGTATTTAGTGTTAGGTAGAGAATGGAAAATGTTTAAGTGTTAATTCATATAATATTTTTTGGACAGAACTGATGCCGAATCTAAAACATTGAATACTGAAGAGAATAAATCAAATAAATGACACACTAAAGTAATTCAGTGTTTCCCTTATCATTAACCCCCACCCCATGAACCAATGACAATAGTAACGCGGCGCACCGCTAACCACCACTCCACAGTCCTGTCAAACTCACTAACCTATGAGAAACACTGTAATTCCCCCTAAATTTACACAGTCACAACTTCCCAAGTAATTTGTTGATTTCTATATTTAACAGGTGCATCAATGTGCTTTACTAAAGTTAAAAAAAAAAATCTCAAGATGCAATCAACAGTATAATTTGAAGTAACAAATTAAAACTGTCCAAAGCTTGTCTAATGAATTTCATAAATTCAAGAATTGAATAGTTCAGTGATAGTTGTATGAATGTTATTATAAAACAAGATGAGGAGTCACTTTACCCAAACCCAACACGAATTACAAAAAAAAAAAAAAAAAAAATTACAATCTCTAAACTTCTATCTTTGCAGGGGTCTGACATTTTATGTCTTTTTGTGCTTTATGGTAAACATAAAATCCTTGATTATCTCAAAAATATCAAAACTAACCTAACTAACCTCTAAATGTGGTTAAAAAAATGGGAAACAATATAGTATTACTACTGTGTGCATCGTTTACATGACTGCTATGGCTACCAGTCCAGCAGATGATGCGTTTCCAATATAATTCGCATTTCTTTGTCTACTTTTTTCGTTTCTTTATTGGATAATCACAGTCCTTTAATAATCCCAATAGATGTTCCATTCAACTTTATGTCAACAGCTGGATTAAAAAAAACATTTATATCACTAATTTCAATTGCTTTTCATTATTTGAGGTCAAAATAAAGCAGTTTGTTTGCTGAAATATTTTTAGATCGGTAAGAAAGCTTCCCGATTATGTAAACTCAGGTTATCTAAAAAATTCATAGCAAAACATAAAACAATGAGTGACAATTTATTGGGTCAGTGTTCATATGTGTCCTCATAATACCTTTCAGACTACTACCTTCTCTCTTAAAACCCAGGAAAACCCACTGATCTATAGAGATTTTCACAAGTTTATTTGTTTTTCGTAACTGAGAGCATAGGAAGGATTAAAATAAAAATTGACAACTTTACAATGGAAATCAAAGAGTAGCCATGAACAAGCCATAAACAGTCACTGAGTTGTTGCTAGAACAGCACTGCCAAAGCAAATACTCGCTTTTCCTGCTTATATTGCACATTAAGCAAAGTATTCATTTAAAATGTAGCCTCCCCCTTTTTTGCATTTAATTTACTTTTTATATTTTTTATCTCAGCTTATACTTTTGTAGTTGTTAACCTAGTCAGTCTGGTTGTTTAAATTGCAATTGCTAAATTTAAAGAGAAATTTGAGGGAGGAAAAAAAATTCATGTTGTATTAATAATGGTCAGTAAATAGGTAAATGCTCTTATTGTCTTGAGTCCATAAACTTTACCTTAATATTTGTTTGAAATGACTGTGGACTTACTTTCTTTCAAAGTTAATTTAACAAAAAATAGATGTGCCAAAACAAAAAAACAAACAAAAAAAAAAATTCAGCTGAAAAATGGTTTAACCTAGGTCCACGTCTTATAAAATGGACAACAGTTCCAGTTTATGAATTTTATTTTCTCCATCATTTTACCTGGCGCATCCTTTAACATACTTACTTTTATAGCCTTGATGCCTGACTTGGTGATCTGAGTCATCTTGGCCTTGGAGATGGGCGGCTTGTACTCAGTCAACGAGTACAGCTGAAAAATAAAAAAAGGCATCAGAGAATATCTTTTGCAATGCAACTATGAGGTAATTGCACATTTTTGTCATCAACCATACGTGGCAGAGGACTCAGCATGTATTGTGCGAAATTTAATACTATAATAATAAATATGTAAATATACGAGGCCAGCATTTGAACTGATTGCGCTTCTACAGCGTATGATAGTAATTCAGTGTGATTACAAATGACTGCCGCGCTACTAGCTTGTTACAGCTATGTTAAACTATAAACATAACATTGCTAATACCTGTAAATATTTAACACAGCTATCATGCTATACTATAATCCTCAGTCCCCCACACAAACAAAACGGTACGTAATGTTTGTGGCAAATGGAGTGGACCATATTACCCTATTTTATAGTTAACCCAACAAGACATCACGTAAATGAGGGGGTTTCGCTAGCTTGGAGCTAACTTGCTCGCCTTCGTCGCCTAAAATATTTAAGAGTTTTACCCATACGATGAGTAAAAAAAGGAGTTATATTCTTCCCTCATTAGTGCCCTTGAAGATGCACTCCCTCAAATTGCAAACACATAAATTGTAAATAAAGTTATAATGAGCGGCCTGTGTGATACTGGCCTTAGCCTTTGCTACGGCTAGATGCTAACGTTGGCTAACTAGCTCCAGCAAGAGGCAGTTAGATAACATATTAATTAACTCTTCCGCATTTTTCACGACTTTTAGACAAACCTCGTTGTTAAAGGATTTAACGGCCTCCATGGCGTTGTATTTCGGCTCGCTGGTCACTGTAAAAATATACGGACTATCTCCTCAATAACCGGTAGAGACATGCATGCTCGACGTTCGGTGAGATGGAGGAGACTGCCAATATGGCGCAGAACCGCAATAGGGAATTCGCATAGGACAGGCGACACCTAGCGGCAGCGTTGAGCGCTGCAGATTGCACACAACTTATACGTGAGATGGCCAAAATACTGTACTGTACTGTAAATCTGTGGACAATCTACAGTATAAATTTTATTAATAAAATTAAAACAATAATAATAATAATGAACTAAAATTTAAAACATAAAACTTGCATTCATTTTCATAAACACAAAAATTCAACACGCCAATAAAAAATGTTGAGCTATCCGTTTATAATAGATGATGGATTGGTAAAAAAATCATAATGGATGCATGATATTGTCATTATGTGATAAAACATATTTAGATTAATTATTTGCAACTACATTAAGCCTCTTCTGTAGTAGAACTGGTATAATAGTATAATAGTAATGATAAAAATGCTTATGAAAGCCCAAAACTGAAGACAATTAAAAAAAAAATTAATAAATAAAAAACCTGACACTATGACACAATATATGTAATTTTCCACATGTTGGAAGTAAACGTTAGACTTCATCAAATTACAAAATCTTGACGTTAACAAGGCACATTTTTTAAACATATTTATTGGTCCATTCTGATGACATGCCTATAATATTATAAATTGCACATGATTGATGTCTACAGCTAGAAACATATCTAAAATTTAGTGAATACAAGTTATGCCAGGCTTGTTTGCATATTTGTAGTTTTTCTAGTTGTGCTAAAACACTTATAAATACTGCTAAACGTTACGCTAGATAAAATATACAAAGCTAGAAATAATTCTTGATCATCTGCAAAACAAAACAAAATCATACTGTAAACTTCTGAAGTTGAAAAATGTACATGAAATAGTTTTAGATCAGTTCTTTTCAATTTCAGTAGTTTAAGAATGAGCTATATCTTAGTTTTCAATGAAATACAAAACAAAACAAAAAGAAGATTCCTCTACATCTGAAATTATGAAGAGTTGTCATTTATTCTGTTAGTACAGAGCTTAGGTTCAGTCCTAAAAAGGTTTCTAGTGAGACATCACATCACAATCACGAGTGTACAAATACATCCTTCCTATGGGATTGTTGTGTAACAGACATTGATGGTGCATGGCACCAATAACTGGCAAACAACAACTTAAAAACAAAAACAATAATTTGTTCTCTATAGACAAATACAGAGATAAATTATGCACTAAAAACCAGTGTTTCCATGCAGACTAGTTTCAAAATACTCCATTATTTCACATAGTTCATGCAGAGGTTTAGAAATTTAAAATTTGAAAAACCCTCAGTTGTAAATTTTGCCAATTCTACAAACTGAACCGTAAAAGTAATACTCATGTTCTTTTTAGCCGTTTCCATCTTCAAGTTGGAACTAAAATCTCTTTATAGATCCCGTTTTGTTGAAAGGCATTTAATAATCCACTCAACATGGAACTGAAGAGTCAGCTCTCTACATCACAGCAGTGTATATATTCACATAGTATTCAATGAGTCCACAAAGTCCAAACCGTCTACAAACTGGTCTCTGCCAAAGAAGCATTAAGTGATGCTGCAGCATCCACAGCCTCTGGCGCCTCCTTGTGGTCGTCTTTGACACAAATCTCCTGGATCAGGATGGCATTAACCTCCTTCCACTGTCTGAACTTGTCTGAGGTGAGCTCTGGGTTTGACAGCACCTGCTCTATAACCTGCAAATCTGCTTCTTTTGACTGCAATATGAGGAAAAAAGAAAAGAATTAGACAAAAAATCAAGTTAATAAGTTCTGAATTTTCAAGAAATGCACGTACCTTTAACGTGCTGTTGAGAGCCCTGATATGGTGCAGCTTATCGTTAACTGTGTGGTTTTTACAGCGTTTTACAAACGAGGCTCTGAACTCCCTTTTTGTAGAGGGTTTACGGTCTCCTATCGGCGAGAGGCTGGCTTCTTTCAGATGAATGTACAGCCTTTCCATCTCATCCGAGCCGTCCCCACGAGTGGCTGTAAAAAGACAACACCATTAGAAACTCTAAAGAAAGTATTAAAGTCAAGCTGATGTGGAAAAAACATACATAAATGATGTTAGGAACATAAAGAGAATGTTTCGAGGACTCTTTGTGCACAGCAGCAAATCAAAAACTGGCATAAAAACAGTTTAAGCAGCACGTAATTCACCTTTATTTGGAAGTCCTAAAACGTCTTTCTGTTCCGCCCCCTCTGCTGCAGGGCTGTCCTTGCTGGACCGCGTGGACGCCGAGGAGTCCAGAGGAGCAACGCTTTCCGACGCAGCCTCCTCGTGCACCTCTTCTCGCGGGGTTGCCCGTGAGTGAACCTGGACTGAGCACACCACAGCTGTTTCTGCAGCTGGCGGAGGCGCCTGCGACACCAGGTCCAACCAGGACTGCCGCTGCTTTGTTAGCGAAGAGGCGGAGCTCTGTGACGTCATCGTGCTGACGGGGGAGGAGAGCGAATCGCTGGGAACGGCGGTGGAGTACGGAGGAGGCAGCGTACCCTGAAAGAGTCACCTTACAGTTAGAAAAACAATCCAGCATCACTTTCACGTGGTTCCTTTACGCAATTCTGCTTTAAAACCAACAGTTTATTTAAATAAAATAAGGAAATTCTGACAACTGTTATCTGCCCACCTGATGTGTGCTCTCTGGTGGACCCGACACGTTCACTGTGCCACGCAGAGTCTGTTCAGAGTAAGGTGGAGGGGGGATCTCTATGCTTTCTGCTTCTTCATGATCGCTGGCTTCACTATAACACTCTGAACATCCGTGTTTTTGTGAGAAGATACACAAAACATTGCATTACACGATACATACAGTGCAAAAATATTCACATAGTTACTTAAAAGCTATGTGTTTTCATGCAGCCTGAGTGGATTAATCATATGTGGTCAGCTCAATGTGTGGCATTAAAATAATTCCCCTTAATCAACCTGAATATTTAGTCATTACAGATTCATTTGAGTTGCAGTTATTATGGAAATATTTAGAAATAATTAAGCCCGGATATTTAAACATTATGCAAGAAGTCAATGAACATACAAAATAAGCTCATGTCATTACAACTGCTGAAAATGTTTTTTTTTTTTTTAATGGAATAATCTTTGCTGGTGTCATGTTTAACATGAAGTCAAGTCAGTAATAAGTGCTTGGTGTGCATTCACATCTATATTTAGTGCACTTTTAAATGTTGCAAGTTCATACTAAGTCTAAAGGGCTTCGACATGTTGTCCAGTGTTTTATTCAAATTTTGTTTAGTTCAATTAAATCAAAAACTCTCAGGATCGAGCTTCCATTACAAAATAAAATAAAAAAAAAAGACCTGCTGCATTGAATTTACCTGCTACAGCGCTGTCATCTGTGCGCCCGTACTGAATGGCAGCTAGCCCGAGCTTATTTAACCATCTGGAAATAAATGATTCAAGCTTACCACATTTTTGAAACCAAATTAGATTTGGATAAAAAAAAGAAAAGAAGAGCAAACAATGTTGTACTGTACTTACAAGTTCATATCCTCATGATTCTCAGCCGCAAAATAAAACATCATGACGTTAGGATGGCATGCTTTGAAAGCACTGCAGGAGCAAAAACAGGCAGGAAATCATTTAACGTGTTGTTAAATACAAACTTAGAGATAAACAAAGTGGTCAAATCAGTAACTGGTTATTTTACTTATCTAAAGTTAAAGTTAACAGTACGTATGTGAACTTTTAAGATTGGCAGTTCATTAAAAGGTGTAATTAGTCAGTTTTTTTTAAATCAAACAGATTTGAAAAGGATAAGATTTTGTTCTTTATTTTATGTTTTATTTTATTTATTTTTTTATTGAATTGTACACCGCTCCTTCAAACTGGTACAAAAACTAGTACTGTACAGTCTTCACAAACATTTCTGTCCCTTTAAGAAAATAAGTACTATCCCTTTTAACAAAATTTACTTGTATTTTTACAGGCAATATCTTTTTATGAGCTCTATACATAAATAGCAAAATGCTATAATCAACCAAATCATAGAACTTAGAATTTTATATCGTTGTTGACGTAATTTGCAAAAATAAATAAATAAATAAATAAAAAATAAAAAAAATTTAGTACTTTCTCTGTAGTGAAAAACTTACAAGTTTAAAAAAAAATGTTTTGAGAATTTGCAGAAATCAACAAAATTTGAGTATATTTTTAGCCTCCCCAAAAGGGTAATTATAAAACAGATAACCTGTTAAAAAATAAAACAGAAAAAATATCCAAGAAGGATTGCAGAGGAATAAAGTGGATGTTTCAGCACAGATAGAGCCAAATACTGACTTTATTTCAGTAAAAATGTTGAGGACAAAACTGCAGCAAGGAGTTTATATACTGTACGTGTATGTATAAAAAAAACATCCTAAAATAAATTGTTCTGAATAGAAGAATATGGACGAATTATTTGGACTGATGTGCAGAACGGCGCTGCACTTCCTAAAAATAGTTATTTGTAATCACTGATGCACAACAGTCTCACCTGAGATCTCTTCTCACAGATAAGCATTTTTTTTATAATAATAAAATGTGACCAAATGTAGTGCTTGTTGTTTTTTTTTTTGTTTTAAACAATTACACCATTAATGATGAGTGAGATTGATATTTTAGAATGGATTCATGCAAAATAAAATAAAACAAATAAATAAACCTGAAACCTATCAATTAGAACAGAGGGGGTGGGGGGAAAGCTGCTAAGGAAGTGAAAAAGTTTCAAATGCACTTAGTTTTTCTGCGTGTCTAGTGCACTTCTGTTTTCACAGTCCAGACTACAGCTTTAAATAGAAATCTATTTGATTGAAACCAGTAGCAGTGGGAGGGAAAGCAGAAAAAAAATTGAGCTTACTGTTTCTTTTTGCATTCAGTGGCGACGTCTATCACGAAGTTGGTGAGATCAATGTAGCCCTCGGCCTTTTCAGCCTGCAACCACAGATCAGACAACAAGTGAGCACCAATTTCAAACCACTTCCTGATGAATCGTGACACCAGGTGGAAGCATGTAGCTGACTGAAGTCATGTTGCCAGTAAATCAAACATGTCACTGTCTGAATGAGCCTGTTAGTGACAGACACCAACAGGAAATGAAGCAACGCGGCACAACGTTCCTGCAGAGGCAGAAGAAGCCGTCTTCAGTTTGTTGTGTGCTCAAAGGTGGTGGGATGTTAAACATGCAACGTGCTAAAGAAATTAAAGCTGCCAAAATATTCTGCGAGCTGCGGTTAACGTCTAGTGAAACCTGCACGGCATGTACAAAAACATATGTAAATAAAAAGCAGAGGGGAGGGGAAAAAAAAGTGCTAGCTGGTTTTCATTTTGAATTGTTCCAGTACTGCTTTTTGTTCAGGACTTTGCAAAGAAAAAAAAAAAAAAACCTGTCAAAGATATCTCATTTCACAATTTTCTTGCATTCCTCTCCTGAACAACAAACTCAAAATCAGTAGATCGGAAACAACTGGTGAGCTACAATGTGAAGCATTAGCTAAAGCAATTCAAAGTTTGAATAACTTTTAAAGAAATCTTGGATTATTGTGTTTTTTTTTTTAATTATAAGACACATTAAGCGAAACAAAACAGTCAGATAAGTCAAACTTTATTCAACTTGTTCACAATAACTCTCAACATTGGACAGTTGTACCACAAAAAAATCAGTGTGAGGTCAGTAAGCACAACCAGAATAAATACATAAAGTGCATCGGATTATGAGGCTTACTGTCTATTTTTTAATCAATTAAAGGATTTCAAGTGTGCCTTATAGTCCAAAAAATACGGTAAATCATCTACCTTTAAATTTTAATGTACAGATTTGTGTCCAAAAATGTCAATTCATCTTAACAGTTGTGTAAAAATGACAAAAACATAAAATAAAAACACACTGCAACCCACTTCCCTTGGTTGCATTTTTTTAATATATATAAATTTGAGGACCATTTTATGCATGTTTGGACACTTTTAGATTATTTCAGGGTAATAAGAAGAAGGAGAGTCAGATTAAAAACCAAAAGTGGATCCTAAAATGAATTAGCGTTCCTTGAAAGCAATGCATATCGCCCGCCACCTTCCAAGCTTAAAAAAAAATGACAGAGTTTTAGCTGTGGTTCGTGTGATACTTTGCTAACAGACACTCAATGCAGGCACAGAGACACACGGCTGAGCTTCAGCAGTGGGTGACATTAAATATAATAACTACAAGTGCTTCACTTAAAACTTGCATAAACTCCTCAGCCTCTGTGTGCTGTCAGTTTTGTTACCAAATAAAATTTAGGCAACTATCACCGGTGTTACTTCAAAGATCAACCCAGAAACGGCCAATTCACCGTAGCACTATTAGTAGTTTTGAACAAATTAATAAAGCAGATTAACAACCTGCACGATGGGAAAACCGAGACCAGTAAGCCAGCACTTTTACTCACCAACTGATTGGTGTACCAGTACAGAGCCGTTCTCTTCAGAACAAACCAGTACTTCCTCCATTTGATACCCAAGAAGCCTTTGCTCTCCTTCTTTCTGTACAGCCAGCCCTGGTGGTCCGGGTGACCCAGATCTTTGACCGACACACGTCTCCTGCTCATTGTACCATCGCCTGTGCACCAAAAAAAAAAAAAAAAAAAAGAATAAATAAACAAATGCATAAAGAATTTGTCCACAGTTTTAAGAAAATACAGCAGTGATGGACACTGGAGTCAGTGCTGACATCACAACGCCTCCATGCAAACCCTAAACACTTCTATTTGTCACTGTAGGCCAAAGAGCTTGATTAAAATAGCCCATGCAGTTTAGAAACTGTCTACTCTAAAAGTGCTCTGCTCCATTAACCTACCTGATGTGGTCACAAAACAGACGCCATGAAAACTAAAGCTGGCCTCTCAGAAGAGCAGAGAGATGCAGAGCGGAGGAGAAGCGAAGTGAAAGTAACAGTGGGTTGTCTAAAAATCTCCTCTGTACACACTAATTGCCCTGCCACCTCACGCACACCCACTGGTGGTCCAAAGTGCGACTGCGAGCGCGCACACACAAAGCGATAAGCGCCGGATTACCTCCTCGGCTCTTCTTCTTCGATTTGTGTCGCAGGGAGACCTTGAGAAGAGGAGGACAAGAGGAGAAAACTGTCAGACTCTACAGCTGAAAGTCGCCTTGAACATCCTGTTCCACACAAAGCCTTTGGTTTAAGGCTACGATTCTTCTTCTGCCTCTCTCTGCCCACAAGTGAACTTTAAATAAGCAAAAAAAAAGAGGACAGACGTCCATTCACACTGTGATGAACTCTGATAGAACGTATCAAACTTGGTCAGCATAAAGGAGAAGCAGAAGTATCACCTCTAAATGTAAATGTCACAACAACAACAAAAAAAATGAAGACTTACAGGGTTGTAGTCATCGGCAGCCATTGACGGGGTCACAGATATGGGGAAGACAGCCTGCAGAGTGACACCAGATAAAAAGTTACATCTGTAGGTTGACAATATTTCTACAGACAGATCATTTGGCAGAAAATGAGTTTTATTTTTTTTTTCCTGGAAGAGGAAGTGGCGTCATAGGCAGAAGCACAGGCAATGATTTTTTTTTTTTTAATCAGCTTGTGCTGGAGGAAAGACACATACACAGATATACTAAATTTCACCATCTGTGCAAGAGGAAGTTGAGTCAAAAGATGAAAACTTTAGAGTTGTGCATCGACACAGCATGGGTGTCACAAACTTCACTGTCAGCAGTTTCACACTTCGACATCTTCATGAACTGGACAGAATTTTTCTGCAGTATCTCATAATGGTATGGTTGTTTTTGTTTTTTTAAACACACAGAATGGTTGCTGTCTAACGTCCTAACGTCCATTGTGAAATCCACTGCCTTTACTGACTAACTTCCTCTGCTGAGACGTTCCTTATTTTTATAGTTTGAAAAAAAAAAAAGCTGCCAATGGGGGGAAAAAAGACATAACACATTTATCAAGTCAATGCGTAGGTTGTCATTTCACAGAAACTACAAATCTCAACCACATGCAAGTCAGAAAATCTGAAATAACTTCTCGAGTCTATTTTTGAATCAATGAGATAACGAAATGTGAAACTGCACCGGAAAATAGTTTCATTAAATACAACAAGCAGGTGTTTTGTCTTGAGTTGTGATGCAAGTCTTCACAGTTAATGCACAGATGTCCCAAAGGAAAGGACGACTCATCTCTGATTGTTTTTTAGTTAAACTTTTTATTAATCAACAACTTCTGGTTTATAACACAAATGCATCATTTGTTCTCTGGGTGTGAGACTTGATGATGATCACCAGTCACCACATTAACCACAGCTCAAGCCTGTTTCTACATGTAAGTAAATAACTTCACTTCCTGACTTGTTTTTTTATTTATTTTATTTTTCCAGTTACTAAAAGCAAAATATAAATCAACACCAACCTCCTAACAAACTCATCAGATATTTAAACAGTACCCAGAACTATATAAGACTTGAAAATAATCATATTTCTTTGGATTTTGCTCTTTTGTTTACCTTTAGTGAATGCAGCTTTTCTGGGGGCGGGGCTTAATACTTCAATTAAAATAAACGCAAATGATTAATAATAAATAAATAAACGTAATTGATTATTATCATTAAGGCTAACATTTTATCTCGTATCAAACTATTTTAGTGAAAAAGACACTTTTGTGTCCTGAAAATTAATCCCAAACAACTTTAAAAAACAGAACAAATTTGAATTGAGTTGGGGGCGGGGCTTAATACTTCAATCAAAATAAACGTAACTGATTAAATTAAATAAATAAACGTAATTTATTCTCATCAATAAGGCTTGAAATTCACCTCGTAATAAATTATTTCAGAGAAAAACACACGTTCGTGTCCCCAAAAAATTAATCCCAAAACATGTTGAATTAAAAAAAAAAAAAAATTGTATTGAGTTAGGGGGCGGGGCTTAATACTTCACAATCAAAATAAAGGTAAATGATTAAAATAAATAAATAAACGTAATTGATTCTCACCATTAAAAGTCATCTCGTATTAAATTATTTCAGAGAAAAACACACTTTCGTGACCAGAAAATAAATCCCAAAACAAAAACATGTTGAAAAAAACAGAACAGGTTTGAAGCTAGCTTCATGTTGCGGTCTGCTGTCAAAACTAAGAAGTAAACAAATGAGGATAATTTAAATGTTTTAACACAGTTCCAATGAAAACACCTACTGTACCTGCCACCACCGTCTCAGGGAACGCAGTTTGCTCCGAACTCTGTGCTCAAAGTTTGACCAAACCTCAGCAAACATTGCGCCCACATGAACAAACGAAGAAACTCGGTGCCTTTTTGTGTGTTCCCTTTTAAAATTCAAAGAAGGTACTACCCCTTTACACTGTCTTCTTCTTTAATACTAAATGGTTAAAACAGAAGAGGCATTTAATTTGTATTTACTGTTTTCCAATTCAGATTAAATTGATGTTTTCCCCACAGCTAGGATTCGCAGTTGCCATTTGTGACCACAAGGTGTCGCCAAAGTACAACAAAACATGAGCTGCTAAAGCGATAGAGGTAGAGTTTGATTCAAGTTCAGTTTTCACACTTTTGAGCAATGCTGTTACAGCATAAACTTGATTTGATAAAATGCACATTAATACTGTATAAGGTCAGTTACTGGATGAAAAACGTCTTCTGCAACTTTAGTAGGGTATACTGATGGTTGGAAATCAGCATTAGTGCATAAAACAGGATGAAACATTTTGGTAAATTAGTCCTTACAG
>JARVGS010000789.1:14871671-14891022 GCA_031762315.1 Hypsolebias antenori | reverse complement strand
TATTTATATTTACATTTTTTTGTCCAACTTATCGCTAGATGAGCTGTTTGAAACACCTGGAGAGCCAATTAGATGAGCAGCTTTGAATATGAACAAGGGCTTATTTAGTAAAACAAGGATCTAATGAACAATAAAAAGCTTTGCGATGTACTTTCTCCTCGAGCATAAAAAGAACATGTGCTTGTTTGTGCAGTAAATTGAGCAAATACTGAACAAGTGTTCATTTAAAAGAAAAGAAAAATATATTGATCCTTCAGTTTCATGGCTGTTTATCCGTTTGGTCCCAAAGTTCACCTGCTGAGGAGCCCGGCTGTCATGGAAACAACGAGAGCGAGAGTAAAAAATAAATAAATAAGAAAAGAACTTGACAATAAACAGCAGAGACAACACCCCTGTTTCTGCTGCTATCAAATGCATCCTTAAAAAATAACAACAATAATTTCATGCAAAGATTAAATGGATCATCTGAAAAGACTCACAAATGATAAATAATCATCATCGATACACAAAACTGGAAATCTTTGAGTTTTTTTTTTTTAATTTTTATTATTTTTATGCAAATGACAAAATTTCAGTTCAGCACAATGGAAGACGTACAAGTAAATATTCTTCAAGGAAACCTTTCTGTTTATTTTCTTGCCGACTATAATATAATTTGAGCACATTTCTTTCTCATTGATAATGACTTGCAAAACCTGTTCTAGTCTTAAACTGGGCCCACATCACACATCTGTAATTGTGACAAACAGTGTAGGGCTATACTTATGTGGTCAGTGACTGAACACATGAAGCTCTGTGAGCTCAGAGAGGGTTAAAGTCGGGCCTATAAATACAAACCCACAATTGGAAGATCAAGGATGATGCCTGTGGTGCCATAGCAACCAGTTCAATGGGGAGCAGAACAACATGAAAGAAAATAAAGGACATTTTCTTGAAACATGCACAGCAATGGACCCACGGGGCTGTGTAAAATCATTTTACAGTTACTTATAGAAATGTTAACGGATAGTCTTCTGCTCATCATAATTAATAAAGGCAAATGAAGTACCCATCATTCAAAAATGCACTAATTGCCGCACAGCCTCACGTGACCAGAACAGTTTAATTGATTTACCTTTTCCTTGGTCCACGGGATTCCATGAGTGTGGAAGATGAATGCCACCCCAATGATCAGGCAGTATGAAGAAGGCATGATGAAAAGACAGCGGCTTCTCTCTCACACACCGATGTTGCTGCTCCTTTTCCACATTCCTCAGCCTCTTCTCCTCCGAGGGAGCTTTCAGATCATGTGAACCGCAGGAAGGAGGCGCGAGACTCTCAGCACCACGTCACTGTAGTCCTCTGTTGTTTGGTCTTTTGGTGTGTGACAGAAGGCTATTTGTTTGTACTTTCAGCACACTAGTGTATGTGAAAAGAGTTAAAAAAAAAAAAAAGACACCATGTAAAGTGTATAAATGTTAAAACCCCCACAAAATACTGGATAATAGCGCAGTTATTAGGAAATAACTAGTAGAATGACTATTTTATTCTAAAATACATTTCATTTAAATAAACGAATCGAATATTATTTTGAATTAAATGAATTCTTAAAAAAATATACCGTACTTGATATTTTTATGTCGTCCCTTATTTTGAAAAGTCACGCTTTGTACGTCGCGTATCACGTGACCAGACTCCGGAAGTTTTTATCCAGCGCCTCACATTTCAACAACATGGTTGCTTCCAAAGTACATTTTTAGAGTATAATCTGTAGCGTTTTGTGTTATTTATTTATTTTTTTTAATAAATTTTTTTTTGTGGTGATTTTTGAAGTTATGGCCCAGGAAGTGTGCAGCTTAAAGGCTCAACTGGAGGAGAAAGAAAAAGAGATTTCTGCTTTGAAGAAGAAGTTGGCACAGCTGGAAAAGAAGGTACGAATGTTCATGAAACTCTTTTAAGTTAGTCAGTTTCACCAGCAGAAACACTGTCATGAACATGACATAGAATAATTTAATTCTGCTTCCTTAAATCTCTTTCATCAGTGAGCTAAATGCTAATACAAGTAATGACATTTTTAAAGGTACTTTTTGCATTCTGTGAAATCAAACTTCAGAGGGGTTACCTTGAACTATATCAAATGATGCAGTTTGAAATAATTTAATTCAGTAGGTTTCCAGATTTGATATGTAATTCTGAAATGCGGGTCTGCACTCAGTGTAAACAAAGCGCCTTTGTCTTGCATTGTTTACTTAACAAATCTGAGCGTTAAAATATACCAACATATCAAAGTTGTTGAATTTCTTAATCCCAACGAGCTCTTCCAGGAACACTGTTAACTTGTTTTCAGTCACCTTGCCTGTTTTTGTATGTAAACAAACACACATGGTATTTGGCAGATGCATTTTGCTTACAAATGTATAAATAAAAGTCACATTAACCACTATGAGAAAACAAAATATTTTAATTTAGTGTTTTGACTATTTTTATGACATTGCAATGAGTTTCTTTATACATGACCAGTTAAATCATGTTTAATAATTCAGTTAATATCTAAAACTGGTTACCAACCCAATTCAAAATGGCTTCCACAGCCAACTGATCTTAGATACCACAAAATGGCTATAATACAGCCAATTTTTCACATATTGAGTTAAGGTTTGGTGTGGTAGTACTTGAGTATTTTCCTCAACAGGTACTTCAAGCACAACCCATTGTGCAACATCTTTGCTTAAAACATTGGCATTAACTGAGTCGACCTCTTTTGTTCATAAAATTATCTGCTTAAAATTAATAATAAGAGTGATATACCTATGAAAGTCTTTTTATTATCAAAAGCTCTTTAGGACAGAAGATGAGATGTGTCTTGTATAATAATATCCTGATTGTGTGAATTCAGAGTCATGGACCAGAACTGACGTTAAGTAACAAAGTAGAGACACTCAGCCCGCTGACAGCTAAACCAAGGCTCAGCAACGAGGACATCATGCGGTACAGCAGGCAGCTCCTCCTGCCTGAGCTCGGTGTTAAAGGTACAGACACATACAGACTGACGATCAGTGCAGCAGACTATGTCAGGTGAAGTTTGTGTGTGAATAAACCCAGCAGGTGGGATACTGGTTTTTCACAGGTCAGCTGAATTTATGCAAGACATCAGTGCTGATTGTGGGCTGTGGTGGACTAGGTTGCCCTCTGGCTCAGTATCTGGCAGCAGCAGGCATTGGTAGGTAATGTTGCACAAAACATAACCCATAGAACAGTTTGTCATTGCCTTGCTTTGATTGACCTTACATGATAATTAGGGATGCATGATGTTATCGGCATGGTATCGGTATTGGCCAATATTAGCAATAAAGTTAAATATCAGACATTGGCCATTCCATGTTTTTTTTAAATATATACATTATATATTTATATAGTGTTACATCATTTTCAGCTCCCTTTTTGGCATTTGCATTTGGTAGCAGGCCAAACTGACAAAGACCATGCAGAATAATGTAGTACTGTATTTTAATTCCACAGCAGAGAAAGCTACGTAGTCTCTGTAAGTAGGTCTAGGGAAAAAAAAATTGGTATTGGTATAATTATTGGCCAAATACGTTTTAACATATCGACATATCGGATATCGTCCAAAAATCTAATATCATACATCCCTAATAATAATAATGTATATTAGGTGTTTTTTTTGTTTTTTCACAATTAGCATCCAGGATAAACAAACTCTGACTGGATCAGGCAACAAATTTAGACTTGGCTGTTCAGTTGAGTTTGAAAAACTTGAATGATGGACTGAGAAGATTTGCTTTACAATTGTTTATTTAGATGCTTTATAAGTGAACTATACATAATGTCAAGTTATGCTGGTACATTCAAACCACTTTAAATGTATTGGTTGTGTTAAGTTGTAAATATGTTTAGCATACAAACAGATTAAAACTCAAACATAATTGTAAACTTTAATAAAATTGTACCCTGCAGGGCGCCTCGGCCTGTTAGATTATGATGAAGTGGAGCTCAGTAACCTGCACAGGCAGGTGCTTCATGGGGAGGAGGACCAGGGCCAGGTCAAGGCTCTGTCTGCTGCAGATTCCGTTAAAAGGTACAGACTGATTGTGTTTATAAGGATTTTATAAAGTTATACAAAATGTTCTTTTAAATATGTTATATTGCCCCATTTTCCTCTGTAAAAACAAGCCAAAGAACTGAAACAGTGAAGTTCAGTGTTTTGACCATGATCATGAACCATACTGTATTTATGTTTTTATCCTTTCTGTCTCTCTGGTTACTTTCTAATGTTTGTTAGCTTTTTACAGTCTCACCACAGGTTATATATGGTTCTACATTTCTCGTCAGTCCACAAATATTGTACAAACATGTTATTTTAGAGGCAGATGTTTTGGGGCTTTTCCATCGAACAGTGAACCTTCTGTTCTGCACTCTTGTTGCAGAGCTGCAGCCACATGGGGGCATCATTTCTTCCAGTAATAAGAAAACCAATGCTTTGATCATTAGTACACATCAATAATAATAATTTGGGAGTGTTAGGATATATTGTGCATTTTTATTATTTACTTTCAGAGATTTTACAGGTTGAAATAATCCAATTGTTGTTTGTTCTTGATGTAACCAAACTACCATTATGGCTGTTGTTTGTGTTTTAAGGAAAAAAAAAAAAAAAAAGATTTTTGTGTCATTTTCCTATTTCTGCAAGGAAGATAACTTGAAATAATATACTTGTTTCATGTTTGTTTGCAGGCTAAATTCTACTGTAGAGTGTATTCCTTACCATCTGCAGCTCACGCCTGAAAACGCCTTGCAGCTCATTCAGCAGTATCCTCACTCAGGCTGCAGCTGTTATCTGAAAATGACTCAAAATGTGTCATAAATACATTGTGTATTTAAAACATAATTGCCTTTTCTAAACATGTAGTAGTCATTCTGCGTTAGAATCATTTTCAAAGGACTTTGTAAATATTTTGTGATAGTGATCCAATATAAATGTTTACAAGGACTACTTGACTTCTCTGACCTCATGTATGACATCGTGGCTGATTGTTCAGACAACGTCCCCACTCGTTACCTGGTAAATGACGCCTGCGTGATCAGCGGCAAACCTCTTGTGTCAGCGAGTGCCTTGCGAATGGAGGGGCAGGTAAGATGGAAAGCAGTCTTCTTTCTCCATCAATTCATACGCCCTCTTTAATTTAGCAGTGATATTTGTTTTTTGTGCAGCTGACGGTGTATAACTACAAAGGAGGCCCCTGCTACAGATGTCTATACCCAGTTCCCCCACCCCCAGAGACTGTAACTAACTGTTCTGATGGAGGGGTGTTAGGAGTGGGTGAGTTTTGTCTACCTCCTACATTTTTCTATGAAAACAATACTCTTTTTGTAACATTTTCCACTTTGATTCAAGTTCCAGGTATAATGGGCTGCTTCCAAGCTCTAGAGGTTCTTAAAATTGCCTCGGGGCAAGGCTGTATCCTTTATTTTTCCGTTCCTCACTCCAACTTGTTAAAACCCCCCTTTGCCATTTTGTTTCTTTGTTTTGATTTCTTTTGCCAAGTCATTGTGATATATCAACAGTAAAATGCTGAAATAGATTTTATTGTATCAACGTTTTGTGCTTGTCTGATAAGACGAACAGAAATATTGCATTAAAAAAAAAACTTATTTATTTTCCATTGTCTTCAGAAACGGCTGCGGTTTCTTTGTTCTGTCACTAATATTCAGACTCATACTAGAGAACAGGCATTCCTTATCTTGGCTTTTGCATTGTATTATAATACAAATGCTAACATCTGGTCATGATGCATCATTCAGGGAAATTCACTGCTTTTCTCTACCAAAACTCCCAAATGTTGCCATGCTAACTGCACCAGTGGAAAACCTGTTGGGCAATTCTGGGAATCTTTTTTGCCACCTTTTCCTTGACTGTCTATCCCAGCTTCCTGCAGTCAGCACCTGCTGATGTTTGATGCTCAGGATCTCAGATTCAGATCCATCAGGCTACGGCCCAAACAGGCTGGCTGTGCGGTGTGTGGAGAAAATCCCACCGTGACCCGGCTAATAGACTATGAGGCTTTCTGTGGGTCTGCTGCCACAGATAAGGTTGGTCAAAAAAGGAAGCTTATTATTTGTCATTTTCACTCCATTCTTTCATGTTGAATATGAAACTTCTCATATAAAACACCTTTTTGGTTTGAAAGTGCATGCATTTGTCTTGTGTTCCTTTTTCAGTGTCGAAAGCTTAACCTCCTGTCCAGTGATCAGAGGATCACCGTCCAGGTACAGCACAGTGAGTTAACACGTCTGAACAGCTAGTCGTTGCGTGACTCCCTGTATTTAGTGGCGTTTATTCTATGATTACTCACAATTTTCTCAGTTTTTAGGCGCATTCATAAACTGATTACATCTCAGCGTCGACCCAGCCTCAAATGGGAAATGACTTAAAATGTGCCTGTAGATTTTCTATGAGAAAGAATAACATGTTCCTTTTGGCACCGAGAGCAGCGCTGGTGGATTGCATCTGTTTGTATTTCTGCAGAATTGGTGTTTTAAACCTGCTGAGTTATTAAGCATAGAGATATGAATCATGATTGATAACAAGAGCAGTCACAATTTTGCAAGGGAGCTCCACTTAGAAACTGTTTTGCTTCCTGTGATTTAAAGGAAAAGCTGTTAAAATGAAAGCAGGCATTTTGGTTTCCTTATTTAACTAAATCAGCATCTTTAACCAAAAATATTAACTATAGCTCTCTTTTAGCAAAGCAAACGACAGTGTGGAAGTATTAGTTAATGTTTTTTATTGTAACTCCAGGAATATAAATCCATCGTGGACAACTCATCACCACATATCTTACTGGATGTTCGCCCTCTGGTGGAAGTGGAGATATGCAACATTCCCTTCTCTCTCAGTATCCTTTGTGCCATTTAAGAAGAAAATAATGCTCATTGTTTGTTTAAAAAAATATTCAGTTTCCTATTTCTGTGTCATTACTCTCCTTATATTACTGCCAGATATCCCCCTTTCCAGTTTAGAGGATAGAAAGAGTGAAGATATCCAGTTACTCCAGGAGAGAATCAGCCAGCTGAAACAGCAGATGGCAGGTGACAGCCAGCCAGCAGGTACGACACCGTTTATGATCTGCGCCTGTTGTTAGAAACAAACAGCCATGTTGAGTCACTTGTACATATTCATCCTCTGTGTGGTCTCATTCTGCAGGAACAGAGGCTCAGTTTGGTCAGGGTCTAATGGGGTTGCTAGGTGACCCCTTTTTCCAATGCAAGTACTGAGTAGCTGTCTGCGTTAACAAAATTAATATTCAAAATGTTATTTTGGTGCTGCTTAATTTAGCACTTTGGTGCTGCAGACTCCACTTGCTGACATTAAATGTAATTTATTAAACAGGTTCTGTTCCTTTGCGGTATAATTGATTTAAAAAAAAAAAACTTTGAAACGTATTAAGCTGCAATTGGTGTCACCAGCTTTCCTTCTCGTTTCTCTGTGGTTTCTTCCAGTTTATGTACTTTGCAAGCAAGGTAACGACTCTCAGAAGGCGGTGCAGGTTCTAGAGAAGATGAGCGGATCTGAAGTGGACACAGTCTCAGTCAAAGACATCTGCGGAGGACTCGTGGCTTGGGCAATGAAAATAGATACAACGTTTCCACAGTATTGAGGCGCTGTAAATCATTTTCTGCTAATAAACTGCGCAGACTTTCAACTTTTTTTATGTGTTTGCACTGATCATTTCACTTAAACTGTCTTTTATGTCGTGACTGGATTGCACCATCTCATACAAAGAATAACTAAAGGACAAGTTCGTAAAAAAAGTTTTGTATTCTGCTGTCAGTTTACAGCTGGATAACACATAATAATAATACCGTAAGTGTAAAAATACATCAGGTCTCCTTTCCTGTTTTTATGTTGGCCATCTGTACAGAATGGACCCCTGGTTTGGCAGGTTATGTGACATATATTCAAACCTAGATTGCAGTATTTTTTTAAAATAGAATATAATATTCTTTATTTTCTTGTAACTATTGTACAATGCAATGTGATTAGGTTTGCAGCTCATATGGGAATATGCAGTAATGAGGTTCTAAGTAAAAAAAACATTTTAAAAACGCTATAAAATATCTTAAGAAGAGCATGCAGGAAAAGAAGTGCAACGAAGTGAAAATGACCTGAAACTTGAGCACTATTTTAGGATATTGATGATATCAATTGTCCCAGTCAAGATTATATTCTTACTGGTCAAATATGACATCTAAAATACCTTTCCTAATATTTAGTAATAATACATTAATGTGTACTTATTGAGTTTGTTACCATTGGCTTAAGTGAGAAAAACTAAAGATGTCTGTGAATACTTAAAAATGTTTTAAATGGCCATTTCAACATTCAAGAGCTGTTTTGCATATGCCAAATGTTCAACATAGCACAAATATCCTTGTGGTTATTTAAAATAAGTGTAAATGCTATGTGCAAATATATTTTGGATAACTGGAAAACTTATGAGATGTAAAAAAAGAAGGTACATTTAAGTTATGGCTAGTAACAGCTTGTAGATACCTAAAATATATTTGTACATATTTATAAATAAATTGCTGCAAGCCATTATTCTGATTACTGGTGTTTGACACAGTTTTTATTTATTTTATTTTATTTTTTTAATTTAACAATTTAATTTGAACTCTGGATATCCCACAATGGCTCAATTGGTCTCTGAATATTAGAAATAAATTTTGGACAAGCATGCATGTGGATATCTTAAGCAAATACACAAAACCCACAAACAAGATAAATTACGCCATTTGTTTGAGAAACAATTACGTTTAAGATGTTTGACATGTTGATTTAATTGTTGAAACATTAATTTGTAATAGGAAGGTTTTTGCTTTGACGAACTTGTGTAACAATGATATGATACGTTGGCTTGCCATATATACACCACCCCTGCGGTAATTATTTTTCCAATTAAGAGTTCTGCAGTTTTCCAGAACTTTTCTTTTGTTTGTTTGTATTTTTAGCTCAGTTCTGACCAATGAAATACTCATAAAACTGACATATTTAAGTTTATGAATTTAAAACGAAAATAATTCGTTTTGTTGGGTGCAATCTCGATTTATAAACCGATCCGGGTCATGTAGACTTTTTCTTTTTCTGGCGCGGCCAAGTTGATGGAACGGAAAAGGAACGCGCATGCGCACTAGCTGGAACCCGCCTACCCTTTCCGAATTGTAGTTCAAGTTTTCCTCCCAGTCACTCATTCGGAAGTAATAAAAACTCCAACCCCCAGCGAGCACTGCGTCACACTCTTTCTCCTCCTCCTTTGTCAAACGGGGGGAGTAGTCACAGCTGGAAGGATAATAAGATGCGCATGAACTTACAAACTAGAATAAAAAAATAAAAGAAAATAACTGGGGCGCCATGTTTGTCTGAGTAAGTCAATAACTTTAGCTGGTGTTTGTCAAATACAGGCGACGACGCTACGCACTTTTTGCGTGTGACTTTGTGAGCAAGAGGCGGGGAGAAGAACCGCAGAGGAGCGAACTTCAGGCTTCCTTCATTTGATGGAGTTGAAAAGTTTCATCTTCACTTGCCTCACAATGGAAAGAGAAGCGCCCTTCGCCGGGAGTGAAGGTAAATTATCGCTTCGGGAGCGGGTTCTTGTCGACGTTCGTCTCTGAAACCGGACTTGAACCAGAGAGGGGTCGGCTGCAACAAAGAGCTCCCAGAAAGTGGCGTTTCGGGGCTTGTGTAACTTGTTTGTATGGCATTCTCTCCACTCGAGTCCTGCCAGAAAGCCGATCGAAAGTGGGAGGGGTGCAGATGTTCAAACGCCTTGGTTCCAGATGTTTGTGGAGTTGTTCAATGAGTCTCTGTGAACTGCTGACTGTGATCAAAGCTGCAGTGCTCAAACCAGAACAGCTTGATCAAAGGGTTAAGTACAGGTGAAGCAACTTTACATTGGCTCATTTGGCATCACGAGAAAGTTTAAACGACTGAAACAGCTCAGGGCAGCAACAAATATTTGAATGATTTACAGACGTTTTGCCTTTTTTTAATAACACTAGAACAGTCTCTGAGAAAGCTGCTGAGGATTGAAATAAGGGAACCTTAATTAACTGTTTATTAATGCTTTATAAATAGGTTATAAGTTTGTAAATGCCTTATAAAGAATGGTTTGTAAATCAGATTGAAAACACTGTTCTTATACTAAAGTGGACTCAGTTTTTATTTATTCAAAATTTTTTCTGCAAGTTGATCAATTTGTCTTAGTGTTTTTTAACGTATTACTGCTTTTTAATTTATTTTTGTTATAAATTATTGCTTTTTTTACAGCTTGTTTATCAACTGTCTTGTTAATACTTTTACCCATTTATAAGGGAACTTCACTGTAATGGCATCTAAATTTTAAACTGAAGTGTTAAAGATGAAACAGAACAGAAGCTAAAATCTTCAAAACAATAGCTTGAAGCTAAACGAAGTAAAAAGACAAGCTTAAAGCTAAATGTAGTGGAATCATAGCTAAAAGACAAAGTTGGCAAAATAGTAGCTCAATGTAAAAAGGAATCAAAACAACAACTAAAAACCTTAATTAGCTAAACTAGCTAGTCAGCAAGACAGTTGCTAAAAGCTAAAAGTAGCGAAAATAGCTAGAAGTGCAGTGTAGCATAAAAGTAACTGAACTAGCTTAAAGTTAAATGTAGCTAGTTGGTAGCTAAAAGGAGCACAAGAAGACCTAAATGGTGCAAGCATGGGAATTTTTTTGTAATAAAAAATAAAATAAATTCAAATATATAAAAGTTACAACTATTAAAAGCCATAGCACACTATTCCCTTTTGAACCGAACATTCTGAGAATTTGAATATGAGAATACTGTAATTTGATTGCAATAACAGGAAACTTAACACCTAAACAGTTGTGTCAATGCTGAATCAGCA
Organism: Hypsolebias antenori; assembly: GCA_031762315.1. Classification (NCBI taxonomy): domain Eukaryota; kingdom Metazoa; phylum Chordata; class Actinopteri; order Cyprinodontiformes; family Rivulidae; genus Hypsolebias; species Hypsolebias antenori. Next base: position 14,880,095 of record JARVGS010000789.1, on the reverse strand, counting down.
TTATTTAAAGAACGTCGACAAGAACCAAATCAGAGTCACTGTTTTTACCTGCTTTTTATTATCAGAATAATGGTGTTTGTGTTTGTGTCTGTTTTTGTTTGTTTGTTTGTGGATACAGGTTTCCTGTGGCCGAAGTGGATTACTGACTTCAGTAAAGAGAAAGAGCAAAACTCCAGGATATGAAGTTTGCTGCCGTGACTTTCCTGCAGAAATCTGTGGACGATTTCTCCATCACATGTCCATCCAGTTAATAATGCATGAGTTGCATGAGCTCAGGTGGGTGGGTAGGATCAAAAGTATAAACACAAAGAATCCAAACTGACTTGCTACAACTGATGAGGAGCAAATATTTCCCACACGACAAGTCGATCTGCAGAGACCGAACGGTGCTGTTCTCTGCCAGCCTTCACTGAATCCGCCACTATTCAGCCTCTCACGTTGGAACTGGAAGAAACCTCAATGTCTGCCTCCTCTCCCCCATCCTTACCCCGGGCCTTCCTTAACTCTCTCCATCCTCATCTCCCGCCCTTGCCTAGCCCGCCCGGACAGATCTACCAGCGGCTGTCCAACGGCAGCCCCAGCGCCCCAAGCCCCACCAACTCCCGCAGCTCCTTCCATGGCGTGTCCTTCCTGCTGCAGATTGGACTGACCAGAGAGACGGTAAACCTGGAGGCCACTGACCTCTCACTGTCTGCTGTCAAGGACTTGGTGTGTTCTATAGTTGATCAAAAGGTAAGAACATCATCAAAACCCACTTTGCTTTCACTTTTTAAGGTCATGAATAAATCCAGCACTTTCTCTCTGATCTCTTCTGCGGTGTAAAGTCAGAAAAAAAAAATCACTTTGTTTTGAAACTAGGGCGACATCATCAAAGGTTGTAGAGCACCAACCTCATGAGGCACCATGTGTTTTGCTGACTCCTGACATATTCATCTGTTGAGGTTTTTGTTTTTCCAAAGCGGACATCTGGGCCACGTTCCTCGAAATGAGTCCAACGCGGCAGAAACGTGCGGACAATTGTGCCGGCGCTCCTCTAGTTACACGGCGCAACGTACCCGCCACAGTTGTTTACATCGTGGTGTAATGTTACTTGACATGAAACAAGTGCACAAACATATACAGGCCCATGTTGTGGCTATTTGTTCTTGTTGCAGTTTACTGTATTTTCCATGACAGTGATGCTGGAATAACACTGGAGCACGAGAAGTGGGTTGAGATGGAACTATATGCTGCATTGGTAAAAGTCAAGTTTCTGTTTTATGTTCGATTTTTAGAGATAGTTTCTCAAAACACGCATGGTTAGTGTTGATGTGCATTTTTATAGTGTGCGAAATAAAATTGGTTTAAGCCATTAAAACTAAAACTACCTCAAACAACAAGCTGTGCAAAACCATAAATCCACAAATGTTTTGTTTTAAGCTATTTACTTTGTAAATGACGTAAACACATTATTAATTTTATTACAAATGCCAAATTACTCTTTTGCTTTTCTTGAAAATTTAAACAAAAACTATATTTTAATAATACCATAACAGCCATTTTAAACTCTTTCATGATCTCAACATATTTATGTTTTAAACCTGTAATTTTTTTTGAGTGCATGAAGGTTTTTCTGCATTGGATTAATTACGTGCCAAAGCCTGGTAAATAATGAAATGGCTCGTCTGTGCTTCTACTTTAGCACTTTTTTTATCCTCCTGAGGTCTAATGTTGATTACTCTATTTGCGTCTGTAATTATCATTAATTGAGTAAAGAAGAGCGTGATTAAACAAAGCACTTCCATCAACGAGAGGAATCTGAACATTAAGGGAGGCCAGAGCATTAGTGATGTTTGAGATTATGAATCTTATCTTAAACAGAGCAACAATTAGAGGATGTTGAATTTGCCATCTGTACTGAGTTTGTGTCTTTTGCCTCCAATGTTTTCTGAGTTGACATTCCAGAGGAGCTGGGTAATGTTTTTGCTTTTTATGAGGTCTGCTGATTCTCACTAGCTAGTTATAAGAAGTTCTGGTCTGCAAAGCAGAAAATCTAATCTGAACAGACATTTAGATAGATACTGTAACATACTGGAGCAGTTTCAAGAATCTGTAGCAGGAGAAGGGTATAGGAAATATAAAAATTGAAAGACAAATCTTAGAGAAAATCATTGCAGTGTACTCATAGGACACGAGGTGATTATCTTTTATTTGTTTTTATTGCAAGAATGATATTAGATTTAGTTCAGCAAGAGCTATATGCATAATAAATGATTGAAAATATGTTCATATTAATCTGCGGGACACAATCCCAAAAGAACTTATTCAGACTGTTTATTCACTTTATTGTAAATTTTGCCTATCAAGCAATGCCAAAAGTTTTGCGCTGCCGCAGCTATTTCATGAAACCCAGCCAAATGGCTTCGATATCAATGGAAAATATGACTGTGTCCTCGCGTGTTTTCAATTCATCCCTGCTTTAGTTCTTGTATTAAAATATGCATGGAAGTAGGGAGTTTTTTTTTGCAGACTCTGCTCATCTTTGCCAACTTTCCAGCTGTGGATCTCTGACCCTTTAGCTAGACTGGCCAGTTGTCCCAGGATGTTTCTAGTCAGCAGAACTTCAGGTGTCTGTCAGCAAAGCTCTAACAGGAAAGAGCTTTGGGTTTCATCTGGTAATATCTGTACGGGGATAGACAAATGGATGAAAGTGTGTTTCCCCCTGTGGTGCTGTTTCTTCCTCTGAGAGCTGGCCTGCTTCACTCAGTGACTCACCACTCAGTCATGCAACAAGCTGGGATGCTGATTTCAACCTGAATCTGTACAGTCCAGCGTCAGGTTTTCTGCTGTGTCATTTCTTGTGCAATTTAGTTGATTACCTGTACCGGTAAGTCTTGCTCCCTTCTGATCATCTGGGGGTTTGAGTTAATTTGCCAGTAGAGCAATGCAGCAACCCAAATGTAATATTTTTCATCAGCTTCTTAGAGCTTTTATGTAGTCCAAGTTGCAGTGGGGCACCTGAAAACTGACCCGTCTTCCTCCTCACCAACTCCCCAAATGTGTCCTGTCTCAGTTCTTGCTTTCCATTTCTGCAGAGTCAACAAGTACTCATGTCTAAGTTGGATCAGTATTGTTAGTTTTACAATAAATTCAAGGAGGCAGCTTGGGCATTCCTGTATTTCAACATATGAGTTTTTCTTTTGTAGGACTTCCAGATGTTCTGCTTCGGAAAACAGTTAGCCAAAAAGTTTTTCATAAGACAAGAGTCAACAAGCTAAATTAAAGACCAAAGTTCTTGTGGTTCCATAGGTTATCGTACGTTTGTTTTGGTCTCGGATGCTACCTCTCTGCTGACACCATGTTTTTCCCCCTAAGATTATACTTCACGACTGTAACATCATTTCTTTTTATCAAAGTATATTTTTTCTGTGGCATTGATATCCCAGCAATCTGAAGTCACATTCTTTTGGCATCATCTAAAACTTGTGACCATAGCTTAAGGACAAAACTGCCTTTTTCTCCTAAAGTGGGAGCTTTGCTTTCTTTAAATATTGCTGTATCTATTGTTTTTTCATTTTGGAACTATTGCATCCATTGGGCTTGCAGCACCCACACTTTAGATGTTATATTGTGATAGAAAACAAACAAAAAGTTGTAATTTTTTTCATCATATGTCAAATTTTAGTCTTTTTTCCCATTAACATAAATGTCAAAAGCACTGTTGAAGTAACTGAACAACTGTAAAACGTCCAGAAATTTGTAAAGTCTTTGTAATGTGGGCTTTCATATTTTTCCTTTAGTTTTGAATCAGTCTCATTGTTGGACAGGGAGTCATCCAGCTTGTTCTGTGTGTTGTATAGATTTTGTTGGGCTCATTCCGCTCCCTACTAAAAACTCAGCCCACATGACTTGGCCAGCATCCACAGAATAGATTTCCTTTCTCTGTTCACTGAGCTGATCTGAACTTGGTGTTAGTAGTAGTTGTTTGAGCCACAAAATCCCATTTTAGTGAATTAGTTAGTTTTTGTACAGAGCAAACTGATCTTGATGGGTTCAGCTAATATCTTGCTCGGCAACTGTTGCAATCAAAATTCCTGAAATTGTCTAAAAATTTTTTTTTTTTTTTTTTTTTAGTATCACCACTCAAAAGATTGATTCCTAAAAAGAATGAGGGAGCCAGTCCTTGGGTGGTGAAGGCTGATCTAATCCACAATGGCCTATTGACATCTCTTCTGTTGCTACACGAGTCTCTGAGCTGGTACAACCGTGTTTAAATAGCTGGGGTCTGACTTGTCTGTCTGGTTTTTGGGGGCTTGATGAGTGGTGCGAGATAAACATCCATAGCTTCCACTTGTTGAGTGTTTCCTGTTTGGTGTCGCCCAAGCACTCTCGTGCAGCCAGCAAGGGAGCAGTGACAGGACAAAAGTTCACAACTCTCTGAAAATGACTCCCAGTAAGCCAGCTGGTCTGCCTGGACAGCCAGCCAGCAACAGAACATTCCTCTTCACCAAGGCATTTTTGGAAGATGATGTGATGCTGCTCATGGGTGGGATCAGGCTGCAGGAAAAGTGAAACGTTTGCTGCGGTAGTATCAGGCATGTGAGAAATTTAGATTCGTGTTGTAGGGTCAAATCTTTGTTCAACATTTTTTATACTATTATTCTGTTGTATTTACGATTGTTCGAAGGCAAAATGTAATTTTTTGGCTATTTCTAATCTGGCAAACCCCGCTTTGCTGTAGAGAAAATACAGTATTTGAAACATTTCATCAGGTCAAAGATTGCTATCATTTGAGATAATAAAACCTTGCAGGAAGACGAGAAAACTTCTTCAACTTCTGCCTTCAAAGTTACTGTCACAAATGCTTTGCTACACTTGGCCTTAAGATGTTGCTGCATTTGCAGTTCAGTTGAAAGGGCTGTGAAACGCAGCTGCCTCAGCCACAGGTTTCCCCCCCTGGTTTTGTCATTGCTGTTAACTCCCAGTCTCTGGTTGAGGGTTATACAGCTGCCTCTGTAATTACTCAGACAAAAGCCTTTTTGAGTAAGAAAACGTTGGAAAACACCAGTAAATTGCAAAATGCCATAATTTTTTAAAATGGTTCAAACATTAGAATAATGTGTAAAATTCAATGCAGCTCATGACAAAGAAAATAGCCCATCATTCCTGTTTAAGATAACAATTCGAGTTTGTCAGTTTTTGGCTTTGGAGCTTTTTACTAAACTCGTTTGTGTATCCAAAAGGATCTGCAATCTTGCATGAGATCTTATGTTGCACATTACAAGGAGAGTAAAGACACAGACACAGAAATATAAATGTTCCAATAGAACATTGAGAGGCTGAAGTTCACATTGACCAGCTGAAGAAAACAGGAAATAAATCAACATTTTGCTCCCTTGTTTGCCTCAAGTCCACATCTGCATGTTCCTTTGGAGCTGGTGAGCATTTTTCACCCCAGAAAGCATCCCAACAGAGAAAGATTTTATGTGCGATGTACATTTGGGCCAAAAGTTTCCTGGAAAGCACATTCAGCTTCTTGTAAGAAAAAAATAACAGGTCACCAGTAAGACTAAATATTCACAATTTGGTCCTAAAACACATAGAAATGGTCATTTATATACTGTACTTTGTTGGTTTTAGGTGTTTATTTACAGATTTACTGATTTAATCCAAAGCCACAGAGTTGACTAAATTTATATGATAACAAGAACTGATGCATACGCACAGCCTAAAGCCGTTTTGCACAAGGAATCTATCCGTTTTCCAAGGGTTGGAGTAATTTGTGGAAAAGGCAACGAGAGAAGAAAAAGGGGAAAAGTATCTCTGAAGTTAAGTGACCTAAGTAATTTCTACCATCTGCAGTGCACATTTCTGCAGCCTTGCTCTCATTTAAATGTAAAGTGGCAAGGCAGAACACAGGGCTCGACCACATAAGTCAGAGAATGACAGAGTGGAGAAGCATGGCTCTCTCTGGGGATAAGGGGGCAGGGATGGCCGGGGCAGCCCTCTTGGCAGGCTTTGGATGATTCGCAGAGGGGGTTGTGGGCGCTGCACGGCCGATTCTCCTTGCCAAAACCATGAGAAGAAGGCTGCCTCGGCCACTAAACGCGGCTTTGTGTTGGGTGTTCTGAGCTCGTAGGTCACCCAGATGTCCTCCATCGCACTTTAGCCAGTGGAAGGAGATAATCTCACACCACTCCAATCGCTGCAAATGCTAGCTGAAATGGTCTAGATTGTGATTATATTGAAGATGTAGGCCACAGTGTGGTAATGTAGAATCATTTAATACCCAGGAATCCCGGTGACTTTGTCCTTTTGAAGCAAAGCACGTGTCATGATTTAGGAGCACTTCCTGAGAGACTCCACAAGTTTCCCTTCATAAATTTGTAACCGTGGCACAACATGGTTCAGTGAAAACGGATGCGTCTTTTCCTCTTATTAATTTACTCATTAACAGTTGGCGTTTGACTGGGTTCCACCTTAAGTGCACTACAGCACGCTTAAACTACTTTGAGCATTACAAATGCTGAGGAGAACTTGGTTGGATGACTTCTAAATAATGTATTAACGTGGTTATTTTTGATCAAGTTAATCACTAATTTGCTGACTATGGAGGAACATTTTAATTCATAGTTGACAAATTACACATACCGTAATTTAGCTGCAACAGATCAACTGACTTGCTAGACGTTTTTCCAGTGTGCAGCAATAAAGACCATATTGTTTCTGATATTGCCACTTGGTCATATCACTGTGACATTATTGATCCCTGCAGCATGAGCAGGTTGCAGAATGTCTTATTGTGTGCTGTTTTCTCAGCACTATTTGCCTTTCCTGTCTCTCAGTACAGAGAATGATCTTTAAAACTGATAGGAAGGTGGCAGAGGAAGTGAAAATACATGTTATAACAACGGGAAGGCCTTTGAGCGTTGAAGGGTAAAGGTCTAACGGAAGACTTAAGTAATGTAATACTTGTTTAATTAATAAGACAGCACGTTCAATTTGAAGAAAAAAGTTGTACTACAATTTAACTTTTGTTTGATTGGGTTTAAACACAAGATGAGCAGCAGTATCAGCATGACCTGTTCTGTCCCTGATTCTTTTGTCAGTCATACTCGCTGGTTAGTTCCCCTCAGAGCCGCTCCCTGTTTCCATATTCTCTCCGCTCCAATCTGCTGTGGTCAGGCAGCACAGCCTGTTCAAGTCTGTGGGAAATGGCTTTTCTCTTCGCTGCTACAGCCGTTATTCTTGCTTGTGCGTGTAGAAATTACCTGTCGGTGTTCCTAGTCCTGTAGCGATAAACAATAAATCAATTAATCGCATGATAAATGAAAATTATCCATCTCATTTTCATTTATCGGCTTCATCGTTTCTTCGTGTCTCTTTCTACTGAAGACACTGGATGACAAAGAGCTCAGTTCTGGTGTTCTTCACTGACCCCTGCCATTCTCTTTTCTCTTTAAAATCTAACCGTCCAAAATCGTGTTTTTGGATCGTTAAAAGCAGCTAAGCTGAGAAGATAAGCTACGCGCTAAGCTAACAGGCGGACCTCGGGGGAAAAAACCTTCGTCTTGTCAAAGCTCCAAAATTCACGGTTGAAACCCTCACCTTCATATAAAAAGCTGTTTTTCTCTGCAAAAAGAAGCTGAGAACTTGCTTACTGATTTTTTTGTAAAAGCTTTGTGTGAAAAATGCTATGCTAAAGAGCTCAAACCACATCAAGCATTCGCCATTTTGAGAACCGAAAAATAGGAGAGACAGCATGTCATGTTAAGGGACCTCCTTCCCATCCACCCATTATCTTTTACCCGCTTCTTCCATTTTGGGCCACGAGGGTCGCCAGTGCCCATGTCCAGCAATCACTGTGCGGGGGGGTGGGGTGTGTGTGTGTGTGGGGTTTACACCCTGGACAGGTCACAAGTCCATCACAGGGCCACATAAAGACAAACAAGACAAACAACCATTCACTCTCTCACTCACACCTAGGGACAATTTAGAGTGACCAATTAGCCTAACATACATGTTTTTGGTCTGTGGGAGGAAACTGGAGTACGCCGAGAAAACCCACGCATGCACTGAGAGAACATGCAAACTCCACCCAGAAAGGCCCCTGGACCAGGATTTGAACTGGGGACCTGCTCGCTGAGAGGCAGCAGCTCTACCAGCTGTGTCACCGTGCTGCCCCGACCTTCTTCCCAATTTCCTTTTTTTTTTCTTAAAGAGAGACACTGCATTCTCCCGCATTATCCATCCTTAGGTTAAAACAGTCTTATACTGCCATCTATTGGTCGAATAAAGGTACTACAGGTAGTCCTTGACTTACGAACGGGTTCTGTACCTACAAACCGTTCGCAACTCGATTTTAACTTAAGTCGGAACTCATTATACTGCGCCGCAAACCCGTTCGTAAGTCCGGATTTTTGCCGTAAGTCGAGGAAATACATG
>JARVGS010000789.1:14846995-14864686 GCA_031762315.1 Hypsolebias antenori | reverse complement strand
CAGCAGAGAAAGCTATTTACTCTGTAAGTAGGTCTAGGGAAAAAATATTGTTATCAGTTATCAGCCAAATAAGTTTTAACATATCGGCATACCGGATATCAGCAAAAATTCAATGTTGTGCATCCCTAAACTGTATGATCAAGGTAATATGGAATATAGAAATTAACCCCCCCCCCGGTCTGGTGTTTTTAACTCTTGGGGTACCATTTCTTAATTAAAGGCCAGTCCTTCCTTTTCCCACTCAACTCGAACCAGTGATGAATCTATTAAAAAATATATAAAGTTAACACAGTTTAAAGGTGCTTTCTCATGAGAGCTCCCAGTTAAAGATACAAATTTAAACCATAAATAAGTATTTTAGTGCTAATGAGATAAGTCTAGAAGAGCGTTTACCTGAAACCTGGACCTCCACTTGTTCACCTTCCTCATTTTAAGCACACACTGACACACTATACTGTTGTGGATGGGTACAAGAACCAAAATTAGTGAAAAGTTGGTGAGATCCAAAGAAAACCTTTGAGAGACCTTCAAAAAGCTAAAAAAAAAAAAAAAAAAAACAACAACTAGTGACGAGGACCACGTAAAAAATTACAAGAAAGTCTGGCTTATTATGTTTAAAGCATAAAGGAATTGGTGATGGTCTACCATTTTTGCACAGTACTGTTTGTGTTTTTAGTTTTACAGCTGTTTTCAGTCCTGTAAGTGTCTAATTAGAACACTTGGGTGAGATAGCCACTTATTTATGTTCAGCTCCCACAGTTTATTCACAGCTGGACTTTGACTGTGCAACAAAATCTTTGAAAAAGTACATTACTGACAGTCTAAAAAACTGAGAATAAACAAAAATATTACAGATTACAGTTAGTAATCTACCTATTTTGGAACAACTTTTACAACTAACATAAGAACCTACAAGAGAACATTCAACTGAGACTGTTCTCTATATTTACCTGGCCCACTGCCATCCTTAAACAGCCCCAGGTTAGGCAGCACTTTCCTTAGCCCATACACTGCTCTCAAACTCTGCCTTCCATTTGCCTTTTACCTCTGATGCTTATGAAAAACTGAAGTCCAACCGCACATTCTGTTTTTGACAAGAGCTCATAATTGATTGTCTTTAAAGATTATTGCTGCAGCAGAAATAAAATTCAGCAGAACATTTCAGACAAAAATCCTTTTCCAGTTATAGGGTCACACGCATTTCCCCCCATTTTCTACAGCTGTCAGTACTCCTGTGTGCTTTATTAGTTTTTGTCTCGTAGTGAAACAAAATTTCACATCTTCCACTTCCCCCATCATCTTTACTTTGTCCTTTCCCCTCCTCACTAACAGGATTTAGCATATCTATGGCAGATTAGTTCGTTCAACAAAAGCTTTCCACTGAGCCTCCTTTCCAGTCGTCCTTTCAGCCTGACTTGTGGACCTCACACACAGCTCCCCTGTGCCCCGCTCTTTGGTGTGTGTGTGTGTGTGTGTGTGTGGTCGTTGGGCGCTTGACTAAATGGATTCACGTTTGAAGATGATAAAAAGCATGCTTAGTCACTTTGGTCTTCAAAGATGTATCTAGTCACATGTGGAAGGTGGTATTTGAGGGGTTTCATGTGCTCACTGGCAAGCGTGGCGGAGGGGAAGGTTTTAATTTTACATGAAACTGTGTCAGAATCTGCTTTCTAGACATGTTCACCTGCAGGTTGTTTTTCACTTTTGTTGCAACTGCTTTGTGGTGAAGCAATGTGAAACAGTTAAAATGATCATAACCTGAGAATATATATTTGTGTGCCTCTTGCTTTATTGGGTACAGAAAGTTGTATCCTCTGCCCTTGTTGCATTACAGGCTCCCCTGCAGATGCTCTTGCTTCAAATTGGTGCCAAGAGACGATAATTTGAGTTGGGTATACTTAAGCATTAACGTGAATTTCTGCTTGTGAGAGCAAGTGTGTTGGACCAGTGGCGGAATACCCTGCGTCACTTCAGTCGACTCAGGAAGGATGCTCCCCTTTATCCCACCTGGGTTGGTGATGGTTTCCACCACATGGTAATAATCACCTGAAAGCATGACAGGGTTTAGGACGTAGACATGTTAGATGGAGAGGTAGAGTTGGAAATGTTCCATTACACAGACATGTACATTTTTGTTTAACACTCAGAACTAAGCAGCACTATATGTTACTCACTGCGTTACTAAAAAAAAGTTCTTTTGGACCGCCTTCAACTATAGCAGGCATTTGCCATGGCCTCATTTTAATAAGCTTTTGCAGTATTGCGTTGTTGGTTTCTGTAAAGTAGTGCACTAGTTTTTGTATTTATTGTAGTAGTCTTCTCCAGCACATCTCAAAAATAGTTTATGGAGTTACAGTCTGAACGCTGTGTGGCTACTAATTGTGTGAAGATAAGACCTCTTTCTGGCTGAACCAATATGAAAATATATTGTTGCTCAACCTAGACAAGACCATGTGAAGTGACCCCATATCATACAAATATAACTACAGGCATATCTGCCTATCCGGTATATGTGTTAGAAATATGTATTTATTTAATTATTATTAATTAGTGTGATTATTACTCTGGAATAAGGCACATTTAAAAACAGTAGAAAGCTTGACCTTTTCTCATTTTAGGATGGCTGAGTGGTTAGAACAGTCGTCCTCCACTGCAAGAGTTGGGGGTTCGAATCCACCAGCAGTCACATGCTGAAGTGTCCCTGGGCAAGACATTGAACCCTTCATTGCCTCCGATGTGTGTCCCATCGGTGTATGAATGTTATCTAAAGCATTGATTATTCTATTTAGAATAATTAGTCTTTGCAGAGATCTAGTAGAGTGATGTATGAATGGGTAAATGAGGACACAGATTGTAGGGTAAAGTGCTTTGAGTATTTTGATAAGATAGAAAGGCGCTAAAAGTACAGTCCATTTACCATTTTTCCAGAGGTCAACAAATTTCCCCTTTAGCAAGTTGTTAAAAAGTTAAGACTGGTCCTCTGGACATTCAAAAAACAAAACAAAACGATTGTAGAAACGTTTCATCTTTCGTCCAAAACACTTCTTCAGTCTTCAAGTCTTTTGGACGAAAGATGAAACGTTTCTACAATTTTTTTTGTGTCGTTTTGTTTTGTTTTTTGAATGTCCAGAGGACCAGTCTTAACTTTTTTAGATTTTTTCTACCTGGATTATTGAGCATGCATCAGGATTAGCAAATTGTACTTTATTTATTTAGTTATTTATTAGATTTTTAGTAACCTACTGATAATTTTCTTTTTTAAGGTACTTGGAAATTGTTTTATTAGATTTCACCAAATATTCTCTGGGATCTCTGGGATGTTGTTTAATAGTTTTTAACCAAAGCTTTTACTCAAAACTAATTGTTGCCCCACTCTCTCTTTAGGTTTGACCAATACCTTGAACAACAATATCTCTTTAAGACTTTGTTTTGCATAATTAAATAACTTGACCCCTCTAAATCTGAGAAATGTCCATCACTGATAGCAATACTGTCATGGATGCTACGTACAGTGTCCAAAATAAAATAAAAAGACTCACTGCCAGCTGAAATCTAATAACCACTGCAGTACAGTTCTAATAGGAAGCTCCTGTCTATTTTTGCATGCTTTAATCCAGGTTATGCATTTTTCTACCTGTAAAACATTGTAAGCTATATTCACTGGACATTTTCTTCATGTATGGAAAACATTATGGCTAACTCCAGTATTTTTGAATAATAGCAATTTTACAAATTAACAGAACTTGCCAATTCATCTGTCACAAAAATCTTCAAATAAAATCTCACAGTAGTAAAAGCACATTTTACAATTTTCATCAATCTCACCCAACGCAGAGTTAAGGATTGTGGGTCTTGCAGTCCTTTAAGTAAAGCTAACAGTGCAGTTTAGACATTGTTCATACATTGACTGATAATTGATCAAAGGTTCACACCCTTTGAGCTAGACTGAGGTCAAGAGGAAGATGAAGTGTAAAAACTGATAAGAAGCTTGAGTAGATAACACAGACAGCAGTCCTTGTTAACTTTTTCCTCATGCGTGTCACTTATCAAGCTAAAAAAAAAAAAAAAAAACTGTCATAAAAGTAAAACCCCTAACAGAAAATTCATATTTGTTTTACTTGATCTTAGAGCTGAGCAAAACGCAAATTCCTATTTTGAAATGTTTGTCCAAACACTAGGTAAGCCTCATCAGTACATGAAGACACAATTGTTGCCACTTAGTTTGCAAAATTACATTTTGCTGTTAGTTTTATCCTTCTGTCCTTGTTTACATGAGCCATCTGATACATTCATGTGTCCCCAGCCACCGATCTGCCTTGTTGTCTCTTGTCCTTGGCACTTGCAAAGCTCCAGGTGTCTTATGTGTCCCGTGCCCAGACAACTGTGCCAACCTAGTCCTTCCAGGCCACACGGCATTGTTCCATGTAGCCCATTGTGCACGGCCTGGGTTTAAGGGGAAACACCTGGTGAATCCTTCAATACCAGCCTGCTTGGCATTAGATCTATCTAGAATTATGTCAGTGTAAGCTCCACTTCCCACTTTGATACAAATCGTGCAACCCTGCTTTAAACTTCTATCTAGTGTTGACTGATGTTTTCCGCACTATCAGGTGTGCAAATATGTTGTTTAATGCAGGAGATGAAAATCTTAGAATACAATTAACTTTTTTTTTTTTTTGAGTTTTAAAAAGATTGGGTGGGTTTAAAAAAAAAACTTAAAACTTTATTTAAAATCAAAAAGATGCAAAGCAGTGTTACACCAGTCCTTAATTTGTAAAGTAGTTTTACCATTTTCTAAGCTGGATATATGCATGCAAACAGTATGGGATCACACAATTTCACTGCAGTCTTCTTTGTGTGACAACAACACTTCTCTCCAAGAGGTTTTGGGCTGCCCTCGGTGCAGGAAGTGACTCTGTATTGACTCAGATTGCACTTCCTGTGCTCTAATTCTCCTTTACTCCTGCTAGAACTTCTTCCTCTTCCCAGTGTCCCTCTTCCCTTAATCACCTTACGTTGGACCAGCTTGTTTGAATTATGGAAGGTAACTGCTGATATAAGCGTCCTAGGTATATGGTGTTTTTTTTGCAGAAAGGTTCTTCATCCGACTACACAAGTTAAGAATTAGCGCATAAAATGGGTGAAAAAGCACCTTCATAAATCAATGGGAATACGTAAATATGGGCTACGTGTGTTCATTGCAGTTCAGAGCATGAGAATCTGTCTTCACTAAAAGGATCCTCTGAGTTGCATTTCCTCCTACCTTATAGTGTGAATTCCTCTGAAATGAGGAAAGGAGGCCTAAGCAGGGGTTCATTTCCTGAGTTACCGGGTTCAGAATGCTCCAGTATCCTTAACACTGGTGATGTAAGCCACTGGAAATGACATAATATGATCATACATGCTTGTGTGTATTATCTGCCGTTTCAACAGAACAAATTACAAAGATACAACAGATATGTGTCTAGCTTATTTTCTATGCTAATATCATGATAACCCCTAAATGTCATTTACAGCATTGGATGTTTAAATAAATGTTACATATTTTGATATTTATCAGGTGCAATCAAGTTTTTCTTGCATTTTTACTTAAGCTGTATCCCATGTACCTTTGCTCCTCTCCAGTTTCCAGAGTGTGGCTTCTTTGGCATGTATGACAAGATCTTGTTGTTCCGCCATGACTTAAGTGACGAGAACATCCTGCAGAGGCTGACCTCAGTCGAAGACATCCATGAAGGGGACCTCGTTGAGGTGGTGCTCTCTGGTATGTAAGCAAAACGCTCTTCTTCTTCTTCACACTCTACTTCTTTTGGCACTTTATTACATTTTTAAAATGAGTTATTCAATTTTAAAATCATTTGTTTTTGCAAGTCACGTCTTTGTAGTTTGTTGTGTCTGACCGTTTTAACCGCATCACATATTTTTACGTGTCCAAGTCACAATTTATACCATGTTTAGACAACTGTCTTGTGCTTATTGTTAACTAACTAGTTATCCAAATAAACATTTCGTATATGTCATAAATACGTGCAGTCAGAAATAGATGGGAATAAAGAGGCTGAATATGGAATGCAGAGGCTTAAATCCACCAGTTCCTGTATGATAAATATGTTTTGTTATTTTTAAATAGCCAGTTCAAGGAAGAAGGAAAGGTAAAGCGCAAAGCTGAGATCCCTTTGCTGGCGTAGCTTTGGTTCAGTCTGCTTTACTCCAAACAGACCTTAGGTCATACTTCTTCAGACATTCAAAACAGAAGCAATAAGTCTAAACCAGTTGCTTTAATGTCCAAACAATGATCTAAAATTAATGCACTGACTGGAACTTCAACCTGTTACATTTTTCACACTCTTTCCAGTAAACTTTTTTTTGTTGCTTTGTTCGAGAACACTTCAGTGGAGTTTATACTTTCACCCAAACTTTGCTGCCTAAATAAAACAACTCTTGAGCAACTCTCTTGTTATGAAGTGAATATAAAAGGAGCTACTAAGTACTCTACTTTTCGCTTTTCTTTAGTTGTTTGTGTATTTTTAATTTTATCTTTCCTCATTACAGTTTCCACTCGATTACCTTTGTGGCAGCGTCACAGGTGTTTGGTTTTTCATTCTCATTTCCTGTGATGAATGAATCAGCTTCCTCTGTGGTGCTGAGACTTACAAATGGCTCAGAATATCTATTCTGCTTTAATCGGTTCTCCAGCTCCATCTGTCTGTACTGGGAAGCACCTGATACCACCTGTGCTGAATATCCTGCCCCCTCTCCTGGGTTGAGAGTATTGTTTGCAGGGATTTAGACAGCCCAAGACTGTATAGGTTTAGGATTTTAGGATTCTACAAGCATCGGGGCTGAGGAATGTAGACTTAAGACTAGAGAGAACTTCCTACTTTTACCCTTTATGTCTGTGTTTGTGGCTCTCTCTCATTTTTTTCATTTTTTATTCTTCATCTGGTTTACCTAATCCACTTCATTTGTAGGTGTAAACTCCAAAAGTGGAGCCAAGTGCTTTCTGATGAAAGCTTATGTAAAGAATCTCAGATTTGCTTCAACATTTAATGAACTTAATGATATGGGCTGTGCACGTTGAAAGCTTGATATCTGTGAAAAAGAAATAGACGTAGCCATTCAGGCATTTTGTTTTGTGCATAGAAAATGCAAAATTTACTCATCCTCCTTGTTTTGTTGTTTCTGGTGTGCTGTTGGATTCTGCAGCTGTGTGAGAGACATGATCAGAGTATCTTCCTCTCTGCAAGAGAGACACAGAAGTGACTTTTTCTTGGCTGAGATCTCAAAGAGAAGCACTTGTTTTTCCTGCAGTAAGTGATTGTAGTGGACTTACTGAGTGTAAACAGGCTCTGACGTGCAGGGCGGCCCTGGACGCAGCGGACGCTGTGTAAGCCCTTTTGACCCCATGAGATTTGAGGTTTGGCCTGACCAATTGTCCCTTTGTTCTTTCACTCCTCTTTAAATCACGCCCTCTCTCACAAGCTCCATATTCCCTACCTAGTGGCAGTAGAGAAAAACACGTCTGTTTGTCGTAGCCTCTTCAAACTTATTTTTATCGAATGTATAGTTTTGGCCTCTGAACTGGAACTTGTTGCCTCACAGCAAACAGATGCTTCATTTATTCTTGTGAAGAACAGTGAAACACTGTGAAAAAGACTGTCATGTCAAGTTTATGTTCAGTGTTGTTTGATGCTTATTAGCAAGACGGGCGTTACACAAGTCTTCAAAAGTGTCCAGTTGTTTTGCAGATGTGTGTGAAAAAGCACATGAATGCTGCTTTTCATATTCATTTTCTCCTCATTGCACGTGACCTGCTGGAGGCCCTTTCCTCTTCAGCATCAAACTTAAACTGCAAACATCACCCCACGAGCCATACTTACCTCAGACGGCTGCATCAGTGTTTGACTTGATAAATAACCCTGCAATGATTCTAAAAAAATCCAACAAAGTTCAGTCAGGTCATCTGGACTACTGGTAGTTATGTTTTGTTGTTGTTGAGGCGTTTCGTCCTTCATCCCATTTCATCAGTCTGAGGAGCCACAAACAAACTAAGTCTCATAAGCAGCACTCTCCCATAGTGGACCAACAAGTTTGCTGGTGATAGGATGGAAACAAAATCCACTTTTTTGTTTTAATGTCATTTTTTAGAATCGTCCAAGTTCATGCTCAATAATCCAGGTAAAAAAAAAATCCAACACTGTTCAGTCAGTTCATCTGGACGGTTTCTTTTTTGTTGTTGAGACGTTTCAGTCTTCATCCAAAGGACTTCATCAGTCCGCGGAGCCACAAACAAACTCAGTCCCACAAGCAGCACACTCCCATAGTGGACCAACCAGTTTGCTGGTGATAAGATGGTTTCTGGGGCCCACCCTCTCCCCTGTCAACTCCTCTGAAGCAGCCATAGCCAAAGCGGTTCAAAACATCAAAGTTCATGTCCAATAATCCAGGTAAAAAAAAAATCCAACAAATTTCAGTCAGGTCATCTGGATGGTTTCCTTTTTTGTTGTTGTTGTTGAGACGTTTCGTCCTTCATCCAAAGGACTTCCATCAATCGAGGAGCTACAAACAAACTCAATCCCACAAGTCCCATTGTGGAGTATCCACTATGTCCACTATGTGAGTGTGCCGCTTGTTGGATCGAGTTTGTTTGTGGCTCCTCAGATTGATGAAGTCCTTTTGGATGAAGGACAAAACGTCTAAAAATAAATAAATAAATAAAATAAAAACCATCCAGATGACCTGACTGAACTTTGCTGGCTTTTGGATTATTGAGCACGAACTTTGATGCATTGACACCTTTTTGTTTTCTTTTCTCCTCCTCTCATTATTACAATGAAGCTAATTGATAAAGTCTCCCAAGAGCCAAAATATTCATAACTCATCTGTGAAAATGTATTACAATGAATAAAAAAAATAAAAAGATACAATTTAAAACTCTCACCAACAGAGCCGTCCTCTGTTTGTAACATGGTAGTTCTGCAGGAAAAGATTTTGACTTCTCGTTTTAAAATTCATAATTAATTTGACACTTTACGAGCAGCTAATTTTTATAATGACTCTGCTGCCAGTGCTGATTGATGAGCATAGATTTTGTTGATGGGTTGTATGGTGATTATTTTTTTTAAATGTATGTTTTATTTTAGTTACCGCTTTTTTAGTTTCTACTATTTCATTACAATTATTTCTAGCAGATGTACAGAAGGTAAATTCCTTTTTAGCAAAGAAGATTGAATTGAACCTTTTGAATCTACTCAAAGGAATAAAAGCTTAAAATTTTCGGAGTTGGATGAGTTTGAATTTAAACTCATTACTAAATGTGATTTATTTTTTTCTAGCATCCAGTATCAAAAAGCTTATGGGACTATTTTATCCAGTCTTAAACTTCAACTCAAGTATTCGCATAAAATGTGACAAAAATATGAAAATGAAATTGTGTCACATTTGCCAGTTATTACCTACATCAATTTACCGTTTCCACATGTAATGTCAGTTTTTTAAATCAACAAAATCAAAATTTGAGTCAAGTTATTTTGTGGTGTGGTTTTCTAATTTATAACGTAAATAATAATCTTCTGTTTTTCACAGGGTGGAGAATGCGTGCACAAAGCTGGTGCAGGCTGCCTCCATGCTGAAAGCTGATCCATACTCCGTTCCTGCTCGGGATTACCTCATCGACGGGTCTCGGGGCATCCTGTCCGGTACTTCTGACCTGCTCCTGACCTTTGATGAAGCAGAGGTACTTATTCATGGAGTCATTTGAACAAACTATGGCTACAGTTTATTCATTTATGTAGCACAAGTCAACATTCTTCAAGAGCAGCCAGTGGACCAAATTATCAGATGAATCCAATGACGATTCATTAAGGTAGCTAAAAGTATGACACAAACCGTAGGCTGCTGTCCTTGTTTCTAACTGAAAGAACTTTCCACATCCTAAATCGGACAAAGGTGTCATGTATCGGCCCCATCCTTCTTTCCCGCTCGGGGACAGTAACTGAAAGAGAGAAGTTGCAGATCAGCAGTCTGGAAGCACATATCAGGCATCCTGACACTTCTGCAGGAGTCAGCATCAGTCAGCAGTGCCATCATCTTTTGCACTGCAGGTCAGGCAGCGTTCTGTGTGGTGGAGTGGTGACTCCAGGCGTCTATATAAAACTAGAGGGCTAAAGGACAAAGAGGCTGGAATGTATCAGTTTGTAATTACAGGGAATGTGAGGAGGGAGAAGAGGCCAGTTGTGTTCATGTAATCACTTTAATCTAAGAATGCAGCATTGTGTTTCCGTAATGTTTTGTTATTGATTTGTCATTTTATCCTATTATTGTTTCATAGGTCCGCAAAATAATCCGCGTGTGCAAAGGCATTCTGGAGTATCTGACGGTGGCGGAGGTTGTGGAGACCATGGAGGACTTGATCACCTACACAAAGAACTTGGGACCAGGTCAGCCTCTTTATAAAATGGCTGTGAAACATGATCCTAACCGCATCTCAAATGAACATTTTGGTGACTTAGAACATTTATTTCTTAAATAAAATGTCATACTGTGACAAGTCAAGGTCCAACAAATGCCAACAGAATTTGAAAGTAACATGCTACGTCCCTGTTTTTATTTTATTAAAACATAAATCAGCATCAACCATAAAGAAACATCACTGAAAAATCTAATGTTTACCGTACTTTCCCTATACATGTCGCACCGCTGTATTCTTTCAGTCATTCAAACCTTTATTTATACAGATAAATCACACTGAGCCTCGAAAACCCCTTTACAAGTGAGACCTGTTTAGATGGACAAAAAAGTTGTGAAAGTAACAACATGCATTTGGAGGTAAAAAAAAAAATCCTAACATGTTATCTTTCAGTAGCCAATAAGAGAGAGCATGAAATTAAAAAAAAAAAAAAAAAACTGCCCAGGTAAGCACATGGTGACAAAGACATTCCGCAGGGGTGGGGGAGACAAGTGCAGTATAAGTCACATAAGTCCAAATATGTCTAATAATGTGGGAAAAAAAACAAATAGGTTGCTTCGCTGTATATGTCGCATTTATTACGCATCACCGCTGATGCATCACCTTTGTTACGCATCACCGCTGACCACCTAGAAACGTGGGCCGATGCTGTGCCAAAAATCAATTGGCTGCCTAATGGCAGCTGCGGGAGCGTGCATGGGAGGACTTTAACAAGAATTTAACAAGATTAACACTTAAAAACAATTATTTGTTTGCTCAAAATTATATCACGTGTGTCTCAGTTGAAATTTCCTTAATGAATGCACTTTAACGGTAAAATCAGCTGCATTTCGAAAGCAGATTCACGGCTGCGGGAGCATGCAGAGGGAGGACTCGCTGTGCATTTCTTCAAAATTTAACAAGAACCACCTAAAGACAATTATTGGTTTGCTCGACATTATAGTAAAGGTGTGTCTCAGTTGAACCTTTCCTTAATAAATGCACATCAGTGGTCAACTCAGCTGCATTTTGCCTGGGCGACACAGCGAAATGCAGCTGATTTGACGTTTGCTCCAGGAGTTCAAGAGCAAGATGACGGTGGCTTTGTATGGCAAGCCAAGTGTCTCATTAATAGCCACTTTTACTATTAATGAGACACTTGGCTTGCCATATTACTTGAGGACCCTCTAGTGGCTGAAAATGGTAGTGTTCAATATTTCCCATGTCAGAAAGAATGAAATTGTCAGGTCTCAGCCAAAATGTGGGTTATAAATATGGGGAACAAAACATATATTAGTTGCTTTGGAGTACAGGCAGTCACCGAGTTATGGATCATCCGACTTCCGGATTTCCGGACTTACGTTCGACCCCCGTTGAAAACAATTAAGTTGAGTTACGGTCTAAATGCGGAGTTACGGTCTACATTACAGCACGTACAGTGGATGTACACAGCACAGAAAAGGCGGAGTGATACGGCACAGCACAGACAAAGGCGGAGTGATTACAGCACAGCACAGACAAAGGCGGGCCGCGTGGTTGTTTTGGCGAACGAAGAGAAGAGAGTGCGCGTTTTTATTAGCGAGTGTTGAACATAGTACTGTACTGTATTGTGTGCTAACGGGCCCCAAGAGCGAGACAGTCTAAGGATGGGAGCGCGGCGGCAGGCAAGAAACAACGGGAGCGCTGCGGCAGGTAAGAAACAACGCAAAGCGATTACGATGTGTTAGCTAACTGTTTGTAAATACTGTACAGTACTGTAAAGTTCTGTGCATGTTTATGGAACAGTTTGTACGCGTGTTCAGTGTCATGTCGACAAATGGGTGTGCGGCGCAGCGTTAGCATACATTTACCGGGTACATGTATTTTCGCGACATACGGGCAAAATCCAGACTAACGATCGCCACGTGCGATCAATTCCAACATACGTTTAAATCGGGTTAAGTTCATTGCGTAGGAACGGAACTTGAACGTAACTCGAGGACTACCTGCATATATGTATATAGTTTTTAAGTAATGACTACCGGTAGTTAAATGGGTTCAAGTATGTACTTTGTCCAACTCCTTTTAGATATACGAGCTAGACAAATGATACTTGAGAACTTTTTTTATTTTATTTAGGTTTTTCTTCATATTTTTGTTTCCTCCCTTCTTTGCTTAAAATGATTGTCTGGAAAATGTTTTTGAAATAAACCAGAGAAACAAACTATTATGAACCAAGACTCTCTTAAACTGAGAAGAGGACAAATTAACATTGTAAATGACGTTATGTGCACAGAGTAGCTCAACACGTGCAACATTGATAGAGTTATAAGCATTTTGGGGATTCATGAATCAAAAAAAAAAAAACAAAAAAAAAAAACGATCACACAAAACAGAGAATTGTCTTTGATTTATGGTTGAGGCTCAGACACATTAAAACACAATAAAAACACATAATCATACAAAACATATCACACATAAAATCCCAAGAACCCATATCCTATAAAATCATACAATAATAAAATGCATAAAAATCCACATCCTCACAGGACCATATGCCAATAACCATCTGCAAATCAACAACAATCGTCCTTTATTGAAAAGGCTGATTGCAGTGGGAATAAAACGGGTTTTTAGAAGTTTTTTTTTTAATTTTTTTATTCTTGGTCAGGGGTGCTCTAAAACAGCTGCCAGAAGGTAGGAGTTCAAATGACTGGTGAAGGGTCCTTGGTGCTACAGCTTGCTGTCGTTTGTACTGCACGACTATAAAGTTCTGTAAGATGCATGTGAGGGGTACATTTACGTTTAGGGGGCTGTTAGATGATTCTGGTGAGGTTTTTTCTTGTTCTTTTCTGTAAGGAAGTTGTATCATGACCAGATACTGAAAGTAAGGACTGGCGCGATGAGTGGCCGGTACAATATAGTTAAAATGTCCTGTTTGACCTTGAAACCAGCCATCTCAGGAGAAACGTTAACTGCTGTACATTTTTGTACACACCCTATGCATGTTGTGAGGACAGACTGCAGTCGATCTCAGTACCTAAGTGCTTAAATGCACCACCTGCCCCTACAACTTCAATGGCCTAGTGAAACTGTGGGTGGGGGGTTGCAGATGACGACCCCTACAGCACAATCAAACATTGTAAATGATGTCATGCGCAAATATTAGCTCAATATGTGCAAACTGTATAGTTATAGGCAAATTGGGGAGGCTAAGATAAGATTAATTAGCTGTGGCAGCATCTTAAATGGGACTGACCCGAAACAGTAATCACTTGTAGATAGGAATCCATTGATTACTTTGAGGTTGTCTATTTTTATCTGTCCTGTGGGTCAAGAAATATTTTGCTAACTCAACAGAGAAACAAATATGAGCACACTTTTCTAAAAGTCCAAATGGTGGGGGAGAATTAGATTTTTACTTTGATTTTCATGTTTTTTTTTTTTTTTTCATTAAATAGATTTGTTTCACTGTACAGAGAATACATGTGGTGATTTCAAAGGTTAGAGGAAATTCTCCGTTCTCCATTGGAAGTTATTCTCAATTCCCCTCCGTAGGCCTAACAGCCATTTTCATAAAGCTAAGCTGTTCCTCTGACTTTCTAAACTTCACTTTAATGGAAGCATCAATTGGTACATTGGGAAAACTAGTGATTTAATACAGCTTCAAATGCAGGAACAATGTCTGCTTTAGCTTAACTACACAAACAAACATTTTACATAATTTATTACGAACCTTGTTACTCCAACATGGCACTGCTGTGAAAAGTATGATGGTGAGACCCAGTTTGGGAAAATGAGGAAGAGAAAGATGTCTGGTGTTACTTGTGGTTCCGGCATGGTGCCAAACAATCAATACACCCAATAGAAGCCTCGGTTTCTGTGTAAATGAGCTTCAAAATGAGGGCAGGACCTGCTGCAGCTTGAAAAGCAACAGCAGTGACAGTTTTACGCCCCCCAGGTCACAAGATTCACCAGCAGTGAGAAGTTCATTTACAGGGCCGGTGAGGACAGATGGGCTACTTTTAATTCAAAATCAGAGCCCGGACTAAGATAAATTTATTTTGAGAACTGATAAAGTTACAGCTAGTTTTTAAACCTGCCTTATGTCTCATGCAGTATTGCAATATCGTGCATGATCCGTTAGTGCTCGGAGCAGGTATTTTGGGGAGTGACTTTCAGCCAATGACAGACCAAATTTGGGCCATTTTGTATTGGATCGACTCCCAAAAGTATTCTGTTGTAGATTTACATCCAATAATGACGTTCTAACAGTTTCATTGAAATCTGTATGATAGTTCATAGGATATTTTGCTAACAGACAAGTGAGCTGATTGCAACAGTAAATGCCAAAGTTTTAAGCAATGAAGCTGTGCGAACATGTTGAGCTTAAAGTCTGTGTTGTGGAAGTTACTCAGCTAATATCACACTGAATTTTAACCCAACGTCTAAAAAACTGGCTGATGGTTACCCATTTTTGTGTTTTGTGGTGTCATTTAGCTGTGGCGGCCATCTTGAATTGGGTTGAATCCAAACTTATTAGTTTACTAATGCTTTTTATTGATTACTTTCTGAAAGTTTTTTATCAAAAAATCCAACCAGTGGTTCATAAGATCCATCCATCCATTTTCTTTACCCGTTTCTTCCATTTTTAGGGTCACGGGGGTCGCCGGTGCCCATGTCCAGCAATCACAGTGCGAGGGGCGGGGTACACCCTGGACAGGTCGCAAGTCCATCACAGGGCCACATGGTTCATAAGATGTTTACCGTAATTTCTGGACTATAAGCTGCTACTTTTTTTTTTTTTTTGGGACACGTTTTGAACACCGCAGCTTATACAGTGCTGTGGCTAATTTATGGATTCTTTTATTTGACATGCTAATGAGCTTCATGTAGCCAAAATATTTAGTCTTGTGACACCCAGGTACTCACATAGCTGCCCAATACACGTCTCTCTTGGGGGGTGGGTCCTTTTGACTCAGTGAAATTGCCTGTATAAATAAAAGCATTAAAAAAAACCTGACAAATGAAATTGCCGAACAGGTCGTGGGGCAAACTCCCATACTATCCTTCTCTCCTCCACTCCCTGTGGTGCCCCCAGGGAGGTGGGGCGGGGGATGAAGAGGACAACACAAGCTCTGTGGCGTGCAGGAGGACGGTGAAGATAGCAATCAATTACTTCCTGGTAGACTATTGTATTTTTTTAACCAGCCATGTTACAGACATTGTTCAGAAAATAAATAAATAAATAAATACTGTACATATTTGTGTATGTTACCAGTACTTGTATCATTAAAAGTACAAAAAAAAAAAAAAAATCTGTTTAAACATCTTGTTACACCATGGACACCCACAGCTTATAGGCAAGTGCAGCCTATATCCGCACAATTATTATTATTATTATTATTATTATTTTATTTAGTGGGCATGGCTTATATTCCAGTGTGATCTATAGTCTAGAAATTATGGTAACTAAATAACAGACATAATTGATGCCAATAGTTAATGGCGTCATTTTAAACACATATATGAGATGACCTGTTAGAGCTCAACATATAAGTTGGTGATAAACCTCAGCTACTACCACACCAAATTATAGCTCAATATTTAAAAAATTGACAGAATTATAGATTTTTTTGTTTGTTTATCATAATCAATTTGAAGTGGCCGCTGTCTTGAACCAAGTTGAGTCCAAAACGAGGGGCAACATATGAAAATTAGCCCGATGCTATCTCTGGTGGATTGCATTGATTGTTTTTACATTTATGTTATAATTACACACTGTTCTGATTAAATAAAGTGACTTGAATATATATTTAATTGTAGATGTCAATCTAAAGGTTATGTTCTGAAAGTTGTAGTAAAATCCATCCCATGCTTCATGAAATATTTTAATAATGCTGCAGCCTAAAACACATACAGACATCATGGCTCCGTCTCAGTGATAATAAGCACCATCCTGTTATACTCGTCTTGTAAAAGTACACACAGGTGTTGCTTTTTCATACTGAGCTGATTTAAAGCCATTTAGTGTTATCCCCAGAGATTTGAGATGAGTGTGAGCAATGCATAAAATAAAATAATAATAATAAAGTACCATTCTTCCAGCATCACCAACATTAGGATCAGAGAGCAGAGATCAGAGTGGAGTATTCAGACATCTGATGAGATGCAGACTGCAAGGTGAGGAGTTAAAAGAAGAAAAAAAAAAGATGATGCAAAGAGGATTCTTTCAAAGCAAGTAACGGGAGGTGAGGGGGAGTGCTATAAATAGAATTTTACACTTTCAAATCTATCATAGATGAAGTACTGCATCCTAAAGCTTCTGAGAGTCAAAAGTTTTCATCTACCGTACTTGCCGCCGTACATGTCGCATCAGTCTACATATGTCTTATAAAGTGGAAAAAAAATTAATACGTCACTTTACCTTACAAGTCGCATCTATGTATCACTATTATGCATCAACGCTGACACGTCATGTTTGTTGCACGTCATCGCTGACTACCCAGAAACGTGGGCCAGTGTTGTGCCAAAAATGGATTGTCTGCCAAATGGTGGCCACGGGAGTGTGCATAGGAGGACTTTAAGACGAATTTAATAAGATTAACACTTAAAAACAATTATCTGCGTGCTCAAAATTATAGCAAAGGTGTGTCTCCGTTTAACTTTTTCTTAATAAATGCACTTTAATGGTCAAATAAGCTGCATTTCAAAAATCAACTTACGGATGCTGGAGCACGCAGCGGGAGGACTCACTGTGCACTTCTTAGAGATTTAACAAGATAACATCCTAAAAACAATTATGTCTTTGCTGGACATTATAGTAAATGTGTGTCTCAGTTGAACTTTTCTTTAATAATTGCACTTTAATAGTTAAATCAGCTGCATTTCACCTGAGCGGCGCAGCAAAATTCAGCTGATTTGACGTTTGTTCCTGGAGTTCTGGAGCGAGACGAAGGTGGACGGCTATGGCAAGCCAAGTGTCTCATTAATAGCCACTTTTGCCTGTTAATGAGACATTTGGCTTGCCATATTAGTTGAGGGCCCTCTAGCAGCTGTAGTGTTCAATATTTTCCATATTAGAATGAATGGAATCATCAAATCTCAGCCAAATATTGGATTATGAATATGAGGGAAAAAAACGTATACAGGTGTACCCCGCTTTCCGAGCTAGTTCCGTCCCTACGTGCAGCTCGAATACCGATTTAGACTTAAACCGATACATGTATAATATGTACACCAGTACTGGACTGTACATGTACAAA
>JARVGS010000789.1:14802639-14813149 GCA_031762315.1 Hypsolebias antenori | reverse complement strand
GCATCTCAGACTGAGGACGTCTTTCGGATGAAAGACGAAACGTTTCTACAATTTTTTTTGCTTTGTTTTGTTTTGTTGTTTGAATGTCCAGAGGACCAGACTTAGCTTTTTTAGATTTTTCTACCTGGATTATTGAGTATGCATCAGTGTGGCGCCTGTCCAAAGTGTTTTATTTTTTCGTTAACTTTTACTGTACTGTCCCAATGACGTGAGTAATATTAGAGCTGACAAACATGTGCTGTGTACAATTTTTTTTTGTTGTTGTTGAAAATAACGCAAAAGAGTGAGTCTGCAAAAGTTGAACCACAAAGTAGCAAGGGACTACCGTACAGTATTTTGTTTTCCCTAAGGTAATATTTTGCTGTTTGTTGTTTCATATGTTATTCTTGTGATTTTAAGTGTTATTTTTTTTTGTTGCCTCACATGATATCTTCCACACAACATACCATTTTTATGTTCCTGCAGCTGTTTGTGTTGGCCTTTAAAAAAAGAAAAACAATGTATCTTATCTGGAATAGTTTGTAAAATATTTTTTTTTTTCTTTTTCCCTTTTATTTGACTGTTTTAAGATTAAAAAAATCAGCAATAAGAAATTAAAGTTGTGTCAAACTGCAACATAAACCACATCCTTTAAAGCAGTGAGTTGTTTGGAAAGAGTTATAGATTTTTCATTCTTTCATAAGATTTTTCATTGAATTTTAAGTAATTCTGCCCTAAATGACCACTTATTTTTGCTTTAAGTTGAAATGAATTTACTAAATTAAAAAAGCACATTACACTTTCAGCACCAAATAATCTGTTTAAGGTTCAGTTTGATTCACAATGAACAAGGGTATATTGGAATCTAAGGACATTCTGATGATTTGTTGATTAAGAAAAGAAGAAGGTGACAGACAGACGCCGGAGACACACAGGAAAAAAAAAAAAAAAAGAGGGATGGCACAGTGAGAATGCTAACTGTGATGTGTCCGCACTCTTCTGACACCATTCTGTGACATTCCAGCGGAGGACTCCTTCATGTTCGGAGAGCAAAAGAGAAGGAATGGGAGCGACCCACAAACAATGCCCATTGAGTACTCTGAGGCAACAGCTGGTGGAATATGCACTGACCTTAAGGCGAGCTATTCAGGCCTGCACTGGCGCCTCTCACGGCCCTGCTGCCTTTATACATTGAAAGTGGATGGATGGTTGGTGTTTATTCTCATCATGCAAATAGAAGAGAAACTGCGCCCAAGTTGAGCCCGATCGGAAACATGGAGGGCAGTTCAATTAAAGTTTTGAAGGGCAGCATTTCATCTTAAGGAGATAAAACTGAACGCCTGTCAAAGCTTTTTGTTTCACTGGAGCACTGAGGTGAGGCTCAACCCCATGAGGGAGAGAGAGATTAGCTTCAGGAGAAGCATAAATCACGCATCCATGCAAGATAATAAAAATGTGATCAACCAGGCAGAAAAATATTATATTATATGGAGATTAAATATGAAGCTAGATATGAGTATGAAGCATTTTTGTTCACTTGTGCTTCTAACCCCTCTTTGTCAATTCCACAGGCATTTCCCGGCGGACCTCATGCCTGTCTTTGAGATCAAACCTTGCTGGCAAAGCCACCATAAAACGATATGTCAGTCAGGAGTGGGAAAGGGATGCCTGCTTGACTGTGATTGATCTGCCATGGTTTCTTTATTCCCCTTGAGGCTTGCTACATCCAGGCTTCAGATCCCGTCTGATGAACAGCCACAGCCCATTACATCCCCACTTCCAGGCTGTTTCCACCCAGCAGCCCATCACGGAAGGCAACATGCTGCAATATAAAATGAAAACACCAGATTCCAGTTCCAGGAAGTGCAGAGCATTGCCAACCAATCGCATCGAAGGACATCCAACTCATTAAAAGTTAATGAAACCTATAAACGTTGGTGCGCCAGCGAATCATTTAAACCCCCAATCCAATCTCCTCTCTCTGCAAAGGCAAACAAGCCTGTGTGCCCCCAGCGCTGTCATCGGAATAACAAACTACGGAATATTTTGTCCTGCATATGTTCTCCCCTATGCAGACATGTGCTGCACTGATAGGATATCTTACAACGGGACTTGTCCAATTTGGAACAAAAGGAAGGGTGTACTGCAGGGGTAAATTCTCTAATCTGCTTTGGAGTTGAATTTAATGCATTTACCTTACACTGCACCGCTTGTCAGGAATGGCCGGGCCATTTCAACATTCATGAGAATCACTGACATTCAAATAATGCGCTCGTTTTAATACCATTCATGAGCGAAAGGCGAACGTGTGGAAAAAGCTTTTACATCTTCCCGCTCAAAGCGAGGGGGTTTTGTGCAGACAGCGCGGCCAAATGAGCAAAGGCCTGCATGCTTTCCCCATCTCTTTGCGTCAAACGTGATATATTAATGTCATTATGCTCCTGATTCGATAGCAGCTCATCAACGGCAATAAAACTCCACTTTACTGGTAAAATCCGATGAGCTGAACAACAATCCTGTCCGTTTCACTCAGCTCTCGTGTCTTGTTCTTCCCTTGAGGGACTCAAATTAAATTCCCTGCATGTATAGCGCAGTCAGCTCGCTAATGACTTCCCATACCCTGACTCTAATCAAATTAATCCCCTGTTTAATTCCATATAAACGGCTGTTATTTCTAGTGGGAAGACGGATGCTCAGTTAAGGGATTGAGGAAAGCTGGGAGGTGTCTATAGGGCCGCTGAGCAGATTATGGTGAAGGATGAATCCTGTATGTTTCGCCGACAGCAGAGTGGTCCCCTGGTGCACACTATTTAACCCTCGCCTGCTTGACGCTGACAGAAACATCACAGTGTTTGTCACCTAATATCCGTTCAGATTAAGGAGTCAACTGGCAGATTTATTGGTCAGAGCTGAGACGCTCTTATCTTGAAGGGCCCAATAGAAAGATTAAGCGTGAAAACGCACGTCATAATGCACGGCTATACAGTTAGGTCGTGCAGAGAAAGAAAAATTTGCATGAGCTCTTCATGCAAATCTGCACGAAGAAAACTCTACATGACTATTTTGATCACGTTAATCTGATTTACTGACAGGTAGTTTGTCACAAGGCTTATTTATACAAATTGCACAACGTAATGCAGCGCTATGACACACAGCTAATGCTTTTTGGATGCAAATGCCACAATCTACATTACACTACTCCTTTGAGAAAAGGTGGTGGCTCGACATGTGACCCCTCATGCGTCTTAATCCAATAAAGAAACACATGAATGTGCCAAAGCAAAACAGAAATGTGTAAAAAAGTTTCAAAAGTTAGTGTTTAGATAAGAATTATAGAGCAGATTTAAACGTGTGCAAGAAGCCAGAAAATGTCAATTGTATTTTTATTATAATAATAATAAAAAAAAAAAAAAATTGGATAAGTCACTGAAATGAAATTAAGCCAAAAATTAGATTTTAAGCTCTTCTTCCCTTGTGCCCCTTTATTCTGAGTCTGCCTATATTTGTTGATGAGCAAAGATGGCACATTTACCAAAAGAGGCTGAAATGATGAAAAACA
This sequence comes from Hypsolebias antenori, assembly GCA_031762315.1. NCBI lineage: Eukaryota > Metazoa > Chordata > Actinopteri > Cyprinodontiformes > Rivulidae > Hypsolebias > Hypsolebias antenori. The sequence goes on along the minus strand of JARVGS010000789.1, from coordinate 14,809,611 downwards.
GTCGTTGTTGTGTTTTTTTGTAGATAAAATCAATCTGGCAGACCTGCTGACTATAAGAACAGAGGCGTCAATCTGTTGCTTCCTAATTTTTACATTAGTTGTAGGTAAAATAGTTGCATTTTGCTGAACATCTTTTAAAATGTCTTTGCAGCATTAAAATAAGTACATTTTTTAAAAATAACAATCTCAGATAAATGAATTAAATGTGTTAGAGTTGCGATGCTGTTGACAGAATTGGACTTTTTCAGGTAAAGTTGAGCAAAAGAAATAACTTTTGGCTTCATATGTATTGTTCACGGCCATGAAGCAGAGTAGAATGTTTTATTTAGGAGTTTTTCAGCTCCAGGTTTATGATGCAGTTAACAAAGAATCATCAGCGTGGGATGAATTTAAGGATGACAGACGGTTGTGATGGCTGTTTGGCAGTTTTAGGGACTGTTTGGAGCCTTTTAAAGCCTGGTCCACCAAATGTCGAAACATCTATGTGGTTTACTGGGGCATCTGTAAGCGTGCACAGTTTACTGCCAATTGGCTCGTGCACCTATGGTCTTGAAATAGGAAAAAAAAAACTAAATACATGCACATAAGTTTACCATTTGCCTTCATTCTACCAAATCCTTGATGCTTTCCATCACTATTCACATCAGCTAAACACATCATTTGCATTGCAGGAAACTTCTGTATGTAACCAATACCAAATGTTTGGCAACTCAAAAAAGAAAAGAAAAACAGAAAGGGGGGGGGGGTGCATAATTTGCTAGGAAACATTTTACCAACCATTTGGAGATAAAAACGCCAGCGTCGGCCTTGAGGCTTAAAGCAATTAATTCAGGATCCTGACATAAACTCTCCAGTCCTTTGACAGCTTGGAGCTGAAATAAAAATGCTAGTTCTCCTGGGAACGGCAGGAGATAGCTGGCTCTTTTCTGGACTGTTTGCTCACTGGCCCTGTGAGCAATCTTCCCCAGTCAGAATGAAATGCAAGGACACAAACAATGTACCGGCGAGAGAATGGGAGATGGGGAATGAACAGTTTGGACTATTTGCTCAGCAGAAGGGCAGCCACAATGGCCGGCCCATGGCTTTCCCATGCATCAAGCCTCTTAGTTGTAGGCCTCCCTTTGTTGCCTGGTTTCTTCTTCCCCAGCCAGATAAGAGCCCAGCTGCCCCATACTTTTAATTCCTATTGTATGCCATACTGTATGGTCATTTATCTGTCTACGTTCTGCCTGCCGCTGTGTTGTCGTCTAATTGAACAGGTTATCACATGTGTATCGCTGTTACCCTCATGTGCGCTTGTTTAGGAGTTGAATTGCTCCCACTTTTCTATAAAAGGCAGGGCGCAGGCTGGGGAGGGTTGGGGGGGGGATAAGAGCTGACCTTCTTCTTCATCATTGAGAGGGAAGCACAAGTCAAGTGATAAAGAAGCTGAAATCTTAATTTCAAGGTTTATTGCTTTAATTAAAAGTAGACACTGAGTAAAAAAAATGAATGAATAAAAATCTGAGACATGAAACTTGCTCTTTCTTGAGAGCTCGACCTGATAACCAATAGAGTAAATCCATATTGCGCTCGTTCCCATTCGTTGTCCTGGTTTGCGTTTGCATTTACGCTGGTTCTCTGCTCAGCGTCACACAGTCTGGACCGCTGAGCAAGACATGGAAGCGGTCCATCAAGGCCAAGTCATGCAGAGAATAAAACAACAGTGAATGCAACACAAACAAATAAACACATTAAAAATAAATGCGGTGAAGCCGTGAGATCCATTCAAATCAATACACATAAGACGAAGGGGCGTATTCATGCATGTGAGTAGACACTTGCCAAAATACAAACACACACAGAGGCCCATCCCCCTCTGTAAAGGTTGTCGTGTCAGGACCCCTTGGGTGGTCAGACTCGAGATGATTTCGACACAATATGATGTTGTGAAGCAATCCTTAAAAAAAAAAAAAAAAAAAGAGAGAGATTTATACCGCCGGCTTTTACTGTCGCATTTGTATAAAACACATTGTGCACGCCTTTTTCTTGAGTCGATCTGAAGAGAGTGATGATGTGCGGTTGCAAAAAGCTTCTTTTTTTTTTTTAATTTAATTCACAGACACAGCATGAACACTGTTCTTTTTTCTTTTTTTTTTCCAACCAGAGTAAAAATACAACCCATAATGACTCCACAATGGTTTATTCTAATGGCTAAGCCCCTTAATCTATCAGATCAGATTTCAAAGTGCCAGTAGCTTTGCCAAGGCAGGTCCCAGGAAGGAGAACCCTTTTGTTGGGGGGCAGAATTTTTAAATGTAAGACCAGACTCTATTCACAGAGACCCTAATCATAAAAAAGAAAGAAAAATGAGCAAGATGTGACCCATTACAGAAGCAAAACCTTACAGAGTAGCATCATTAAGAAACAGTAAGTGCTTGTTTTCACATCCACCTTTGCCAGCATGTCAAGACCTCAGGTATGGCAAGATAAATGGCCGTCTTATGTGTGCTTGTGAGAGCCAGGCTCCTTGTGGGGTGGTGCTCCCAGCTTCACGCTCCAGCAGCACTGAAATAAAGCTCTGTTCGAGGCATTTCAACACCGCTTAAGGTTGTCCGTTGCCGTGTAATTTATGAGTTGAGAAGGCTTCGTGTCTAAAGTTAACTCCAATCTTCCAGCATTCATGGGTGGAGAAAAGAGCCGCATGAGTCATAGGAAACTTACAACACTCCTCCAGTTACCTGAAACAGTGGCGTTCTGAGGGAAGCCCGCCTGTAGCAGTCAGGTGTGTGGTTCAGTTGCTAAACGTAGAGGTGATGTGACCTAAAGTAATTGGACGTGTAGGCACTTTAACAGGTTAGCTGTTCTGTCACCTGCAGGTCAGTGCAGGACCGGGTCAGAACCAGTCACTTGCAGAGCTCTCAGTGGGTGGTCGTATTAAAAATAGAAGACCAACACACAGAACTTGTAAGTATTGTAACTAGATTGTTGTTGCATTTAGAATTAAGAAATATTCTTAAAATTATGCCACTTCTCTTGTTTTTTTGAATGTTTACACAATTCAGATAAAAAAAAATAGCAGTTTTTAATTTTACTGTTTTAAACAACACAAAATAAACCATGTTTCATCATTTGTCTCTTTTTAGGTTTGTTAAAAGTTCTTTTTTTTTTAATTCTGAAATCGTGAAATGAAAAATAAATAAATACATAAATTAAAAAAGAAAGCAAACACAATGGGTGAATAAATAAACAAACAAACAAATAAACAAATAAACAAATAAATAAATAAATAAATAAATAAATAAATAATATATTCCTGAATATCCAGACCAAACATTATATTTTAAAGAGAGGGGAGGGAAAAAAAGAGATTTTGTTTGATTAAAAAAAAAAAAAGACATTCAACTATTTGATATTTAAAATCTGTAAATGTTCACAAATAAATTCAGTGTTTGTTCTTTGTGTACTGAAAATTCATGTTTTATTGCTGACATGCATTATATTACGTTCAAATCACATCTTATGGCAACATAAAATTAAATATCTGTATTTTTGCCTGGTTAACATAATAATCATTTACAAATATCTAAAAATAAAATGCTTAAATAAAAAAAAGGCTTTGCACTTTTCGTACATATGACCATATAGGTTACAAAAATAACCAAGTATTTCTTCAGATCAAAAACATACATTTTAATTTATCCTTAAATTTGTTTTATTGGTGAATGAAACAAGAATACATAAAATAATTTCTTAAATATAATTTTAGATTCAAACAAAATAATGTGATTTAAAAAAAAAAAGGAAATCTGTTAACAATTAACAAAAGCAATAAATTGCATTTAATGAACAAAAACAAACACAATGAGATAAATTATATTAAAGAACAAATATGTCTAAATTTACACGTCTGTCATAAACCGATTATTTCTGGGTAAAAAATTAACTCAGTGTTAGGTCACAGTAATGCTCCAGTACTGGGTTAACGCAACCACTGCTGACCAGTTACTGCGACCCAGACTGGAAATTATTTATTTATTTATTTTTAATTGAACTTAAACTTGAAATCTAATTTTATTCACTTCATTACTGTTTTATATTGTTTTTTTCTTCTAAGTCTCTGCTTTTTACTGGCAGTAAAGAAAATTTCAAATAAATGACAATTATTATTATGGCAAATAAGGCACAACTTTATCTACAATGCAATGCTTTGCACGACAGCGGATTAATATTTAAACATTTCAATTCTAACAAATGTTTTAGTTTTGAAAAGTTTCACGTCATTTCCATTTTATTCATCACAATTAGACATTCACATCACCTTTGTGCCAGTGTGTGATTGTCAACACCCTGTAAACACCTTTGACACAGCGGTTTGAATGCGACAGGCGAGTTAACCAAACATTCCTGGGTGTTCCTTTTAAAAGTCTTCCACTCACCCACCAGGCTGCACTGACCCACCTCACACTCGCCAAATCCTACCAAAAAAAAAAAAAAAAAAGTTTTGTCCACCGTTATTTCTCTATTTCTGATGCAACATATTAAAGTAAATAGCAACTTACGTCGCAGCTTTCATGTTTTGCTCAATAAGTGGGTTTTAAAGCAGAATAAAGCAACGCTCCGTAAGGATTTGGGAATTTGGGAGTATAATTCCAGCCCTGAGCTTATCTGCACATCCAGACTATTTGAGTGTTTTGAGATGCAGGCTCCCCGAGGACGGATCGAAGGCGTCCTAGTAGAACTGCACATCAAATAAATGGGAGGATGGGATTTATATGGACGCTGTGCCTCTGTCAAACAGGGCTCTGCTGACTGAAGTGATCCCCATGGCCCGAAGTGGAGGAGAGGAGGGAGAGGACGCCTCGGAGGGAAGAAGGATCGCTCTGGAGGAGACACACACACACACTCATAAAAAACTCACACAATGTCCCTCTCAGTCCTGGGTTGTGACCGGCCCGTGGCATTGCCCAGGTATGTCAACTATGTTTGCCAAGCCATCAATCAGTCCTCCTCTCCTGGAACAAGAACTTTTGTTTGAAACATGCACTTGTTAAGCCCATCCTTTGCCTCTGCTCAACCGAAATTATTCCCCAAAAGATTTATTAGCCACAAAAAAAGTTGCATTTATTTTCTTGTTTTCATCGTTTTCCCTTTGTCGTGGTGCTCTGTTGGAGACACCGAGCTGCAGAGTACAGTTTGGGGACATCCCTTATCGCTTGTGACCAGGGTTAGCAAATAAGCAGTCGAGCTGCATGGAAGCGAGGGAGAGATTTATGGCTGTGACGCTCGCACATGACAAAGAACATCTTTTTTCTTCTCCGGGCTCCGGGTTAGGCCTGAGCATCAAGTTGAAACAGATCATTTAGGTCAGGTTGTTTAAAAGAGGCATCGGAATCGACTGCAGACGTCTGAAACCGAACCAAAGCATGTGTTTGCTGAAACGTCCAAGTTGGAGCCTTGCTCCATTCTCCGAAACACAACCGCCATTTATCTTTTGGCTTCTCGGCGAGAGCAGATATCACTAAAAGTGCCGCGTTAATGATTGACTCTCGGCACACCGAGCATCCTGGATTGAGTGGCCACTTTGCCTGCACTTGTTCTGCATTTTCAGCCGTAAATGTTTGTGGTTCCACTATCCTCAAGTCCCATACAGTATTATTAGCGCCGAGGGGGAGGGAGGAAGGTTAGGGTGGGGTCGAGACTAACTTTCAGTAAAGAAGCATTGGCATGCTGAGATAAATGGAAGAGAAGATTTTGTCTGCGACCCTTTTAGTGCTTTTTTATGAATGTGGCTGAGCAAACCTAATCTCCCATGCAGATTTGGCTCCGCTTTGTGGAAGCAAGTTCATGCATTTGTATTTGCCACCCCCCTAAAACCTACTTTAAGAGACATGAAACGAGTCCTGGACTTTTCATTGACGGTTCAAGATGGAAAGCAAACTGAGCTTAGGAGTTGGTCATTAATAGTGAAGTTGGTAAAACGGACTTGAGTTTCAAAGGCTTGCTGCGTTTAATGCCACCCTGCCAGTCAGCGACAATACCTGCGCTCAACGGCCTGTTGCTCTCTTACAACCACAGCTGAGCAGCAGCAGCATTATTTTATAGTAAAAATAACGAGAAATGTTATGTCGTTTGATGTAAAATTAATATGTGTTCGCTCTGTCTCCTGCAGATGGATTTTCATGCGGCTGGAGACTTCCTCCTTGCATCGGTTGACCCGAAAGCCCCTCTTCTGTCGATGTACTTGGCTATATCAGCGTCTGACCTGTCTGCCGTATGTAATATCAAAGCCTCTGTCAGCACGGAGCTGAATGGGAACAAAAGAGAGGCCTCCATTAATGATTAACTGTTCTAAAAGCCCCGGCTTTTGTATTCCCATGGTGCCCGGGCTATCTGGCCACCATGTGACATGCTCACAGCATTTTTCGAGCAGATTGGGGGAAAGCTAGTGAGCAAACACAGGTGCTTTGGAGCAGCGTTGCCGACGCTGTCAGGGACAACCACAAACAAGAGCAGCTATGCCTGGCTAAATGAATCCCCACCCCTCCCAGCACCATCACCACCTCCTCCCCTGTCACCAGCTAACTTGTTTGCTAGCTTTCTCCCCTGCAAAGCCTTCCTTCTGCATGGTCACCACATTGTGAGTCCCCCCCTACACACCCACACACACACACACACCACCACTCCAAACCCCTACTGCACAAATGTGTCCGGTGCAGCCGTGCTTCGAAGCTTCTCACCCTCTCCAAAGAAACAAACAAATAAAAGTGAGGAGCACTTCTTTGAGGTGGCGGCATTTGCTTGCGGCCATGACTTAGTGGGAGAGCAAACAAATTAATAGTGTCCATGTTTTCACTTTCTAAACTCAACTAAATGTCTTTTAGTTCAAGTGGGGCAACTCCGCTGACCCCGGTGTCAAATTCATTCAACCTTTATTTATACAGGCTAGCCTCGTTGAGCCACGGGGACTCATTTACAAGAGGGACCTGTTGC
>JARVGS010000789.1:14776560-14790445 GCA_031762315.1 Hypsolebias antenori | reverse complement strand
TATATATATATAGTTCAAATAAAAAGAAAATAAATGTCTAAACTTTTATCTTCTGTTGCAAAAACATCAAAAAACCGCAAATTGCATTAAAAAAAATACCGTGCTTGATTTTAGGAGTATAATTCTGGCTGTAATTCTTGCGGTTTTCCTTTGAAACACTTTGAAATAACGACTCCAGATTGCCTCTTTCTCAGCAGTCGCCATCAGCTTCCCAATTGTGTGATAATCCACAGCAAAGACAGTGCAGCTAACAGAAAAGGTTAACCCCTGACTGATGTGTCTGATGTTAATCTATAGATCAATTAGGGAGAGGCACACTGGGTCAAGCTACAGATATTGCTGTGGCTATTAGTTCCCCTATCTGCCATTATTACACAGTCACATGCTCAAACATTGTGCTGGGTTGGTATGCTAGGCACAGATGCCTAGGGTAAACAGACAGGCCTACAAGGCTTGCACAAAATATTGATCTGACAGCAGATGGGAACCTTGATATCAGCTATTCAGTTTTACAACGTCTATATTCCTATATGTCTGAACATTTGCTGTACATATTCTGTTTTTCTTTTAAAGTGACAACAAAATATTTGTAATATGAATTATGCAAGTAGAAATGATTTCAAGTTTGCAATGCATCGCAGCAAATCTGGGTAATTTTGTTTTTAGTCCATTTTTCTAACGTCTTTTAAAACCTTTGCGAATTCCTATCTTAAACACTCAAAAAAAGTTTCAAGCCAACAACATCAGTTCACAATCAAACTTTGCATTGTTCAGTTTTGATTCAGTCTCAATCATTTTTTTCTCTACCACTGTGATTCAAATTTAAACCCGCTTATTTCGTTCACAAAGCTTAACACACGGCACCTTTAGTTGCATTAAGCTGCATTTTAACGAGGAAAAGCTTGTCGGTGGGAAAAGATGATTTGAAATTTTCCACTGCATCATTCAAAGCTTCCCTTTCAATTTCAGCACCAAATGGAACAACACCTTTTCTAATAAACAGAAAGAAGGAATAACCCTTTTTAAATCCTTCTCCGTGGAATCGAAACTCAGATAATTTGGGTGATCAAAACGGCTTATGCTGGGAAACATGTCAACGGGGATGACCCATTTATTGGCACGGTATGGGGACTTCTTCACAATAAGATTAAACCATCAAATCAGAATGAAGAGATGCGAGTGCACTCAGTGGATATGAATAGCGATGCGTATATAAAACAGTTTAGTTGCAGGACAGGGTTGAGCAGGGTCACATCTTTCTTCTTGTGCTCCAGAAAGCTGCAGACATATTCAAATAAAACCGATGAGCAATCCAACATTCCTCCCTCCTCATATCTCCGGATCATCTCAGCAGGAGGATGGAGGCATATTCATGACTAATTATGTTTCTATTTCTTGTTGCTCCACCTCTCTGTGTCCACAGCTCCACGGGGATCAATCAGTTTGAGCTGCCTGGCCAAACACAATTGACAAGGCAGACGCTGCACAAAGCTGGTCCTGCACCTCTATGGCATGCCACCATTCAATTAGTCTTGGTCAGCGGGAGGGATGATTATTCCAAAATTAGCGATTATTTCCCTGGATAAACAGGCCAGATTGGGGAGTGTCATCCCTTGTGATCCTTCCTGGTCACTAGGCCTTCACAAAAGCGGGGCTGGAGACTGGAAAAAAGGCCACGGTACTGAACACTGCTTCCCCTGAAAGAGCAGCAGTCTTATCCCGCCCTTCTCAGTGAACCTGCAGCTCAACACAGCCCTCCCTGATAAAGTGGTATTTCCCGCATACAAAGAAGGCATCGGGCTTAGTCCTCAACCCACCCACACCCCCTTTATTCTTCCCAGCAAGGGAGCACAATGAGCATGGACCTCGTCTTAATCCAAAGGTGGGTTATCACTGTAATCTGATAATACATGCTGATCAAAGTCCATTCAATGCTAATCAGGGTAACAGATCAGCATTATGGTCTAATTAGGGACGGTGACAGAAGTGAAATGGCAGAGCATTGTAAATAGTAGAGGATGGCACAGAAATTCTGGAGGAAAACAAAAGGCTGAATGTAATGCGCTGGCATAATCCTCGCCAGAACTCGGCAAAGAGAGTAAATAGCAGGGTGTTAAATGAGCGTTGAATAAATTTAAAATTGCAGGAGCTTGGGTCAAGTTGTAAACTGCAGGATTATGGAGAATTTATTATTATTATTTTTTTTGGGCAAATTAAAAAAAAGAAAGAAAAAGTGACTCAAATAATCTTTTTTTTTTTGCACGTTGAATTTGCTTTAATTTCAATTTTAGCGGTTCCAAAGTGCACCTTACAATAAGAAACGATAATCGTCTCTCAAGGACGTTTCTTCCTCAAAGCAAGCCATTTGAGCCAAATTTAAAAAAGCCCCTTTTTTCAGTGGGTGCCCTTGACTTGTTTGAGCGTTCTTTAAAAAAAAAAAAAAAAATGCACTTGTTAGTGGTATGCTCAATTAGTCGAGAGCCATTAACAACACAACCAAATCAATTATCCGCTTGCCTTTCGGAAGTTGTTGTCCTCCTTTGGGAGGCGCATCAGTCACGCTTTGCCCACAGAGTTATCCCAAGCAGCTCCTGCAAATCTGGGTGGCCAAGTTTCTTTCAAAACAGCACAATGCCGCTCCTACATTTGGATAAACTAAGTCTACTATAACAAGGCTTCTAGCATCAGCTAATCCTATCAAAATGGACTCCTTATAGAAAAACAATAAAAGCAAAGGGCCCACAAATGACAGTGATATGTCACGCATGGAATGCAGGAAAGACAGAAATCGACTCGCAATGAGAAATCCTTTTTGCGGCGACCGATATCCCTTCCACCTGGGCCTAAAAAAACAAAACTGTTTTTGGATTCAGCCCTGTTTGGATACTCCTTAGCTACGAAAATAAAGGCCAGATGTGCAGGCAGGAGTCTCATGTGGCTACATGTAGCTTACTTGTGTGCGACGACGAAAGGCGGTCGTGTCGACAGTCACTGCTTTGCAAACTGACTTTCCCTTTCATACAGTTTACAAAGAAAGGTTTAACCCTTCAATCTTAACAAAACGAACACCATCACGGACGGCGTGTGAGCTCCACTTGGCAGACAGTTGCCGTTTTCGTGCGTTTTGGTGATAAAATCCGCAACATTCATAAAAAAAAAAAAAAAACACAATTTGAGCTTGGACAAAAGCGAGCACGTCTAGACAACAAAAGAGATTAACGGGATTACTTGTTGTAAAAAAATCTGATGGCTTTAAATGATTCAAATAGAAAGAAAAAAGTGTCACACAGGCAGATTAAAAGACAGCCCTACATTTCAGTTTAACCCCTAATCAGCTTCGGAGTTGCTTGAAGTTTTTTTAAACGTCGTCCTGCTTGGGTCAGGTCAAAGCACTGCCCCCACCCTGATTGTTAGCCCCCAACTCCCACACACAGACAGGAACAAAAAGACCCACCTCAGTGTGGCCCTATCAATGTCACCGCTTTGTGCAGCAGCCTTCCAGGGTACATGAAGTGTCTTTAGCCACAATGAGATCAATAACACGGCCAACTGTGCAGCAGCTAGCGGCGGCAGAGGTAGAGGAGAAGATAAAGCTGATCAGACCGGACACATGGTCAGATCTCTATCTTTGATCTACTTGTGTGCACTTGGCGATCAAAGAGAACTTTTCCGGGCTGTTGCGCTCATTTGCGATTATTGGAATGAAATACTGCAGATGACGTGCAATATCGATGCAGCATATCTCAATCTAGTTCTAACAATCCCAGAGGAGCTTCCAAAGTTTTTGTTTACTTTGCTGAGCCAGATCTTTTCTTACTCTGACCCCAGTCAGCCTATAGGTACACTGGCTTGGACAGGTCAGTTCTATTGATTTCCTATTCCCTCTTGGCACAATAAAGACTGTCAACGAACCACTGAGACGCGTCCTTGACTAAAGTGTAACCCAGGCTGTTATATCACATCCACTTTGGCGCTTTTATATCAGCAAAAGCTTGTTCAAGGTGCAACTGTTCAGTGAATAAAATCCAGATTTTTTTTTTTTTTTGTCCATGCTCCGTTTGATCGTTCTCGGCTGTAATCATGTAAACTCTGGGTGAATATATCATTATGAGGAAATGGAGACCACCATGTTAGACCTCGGAGGTTTCTCCTCTTTTTCCCCAACAGAAAAAGCCCAAGCCTAATTTGCCATCATCAGCTTCTTTTGTTCAAACAGGGGCTGGTATTTGAGAATAATCCTCCTTCCATAGATGAAATAGTGTCTCGACAGGCAGCGGCAAGACTCTGTCAAAACCTTTTCCATTGGCAGATCTTTGTGCGATCTGCACAGTTTAAGGCTGAAAAAAAAAATGTCTTAATGACAAAACAAGTGATGTGAACTTACCTTCTGGCTTTTGGATACAGGAAATGTGCAATCAAAGACACAATAACCTATTTTATTCCACAGATGATTTTTTTTTATATAATACAAGTCTGAAAGGTATTTGTTCAAAGCTAATTTTCTTTATTTAGAAGCATGAAATGAACTGAGCCAATGTGAAAAGCAAAGCATGCCCTTGCTTATTATTCAGCCTTTAGTTATCCTTCCAAAATGCCACGTTTAATGTCATGCAATATCTGACAAAATGACCTTAATTTAAAGGGCTGCCATTGATGTCAACAGCAGGTAAATACCAAGTTGCAAATGTGCATTGATTGTTTAGATGCTCCAGGTGACACCATGCCAGCAGAGAGAGAACTTCTGTTTACATCTCAAATTTCACAGGATGTTGAAGCGGCACTAAAAAAAAATTGACATATTGCTAAAGTGTCAGCACTAAAAGACAAGTTGCGAGAAAAAGACAATTTCAAACTATTTTCTCTTGGAATTAGTTTTTAAAAAATGAAGAAGAAAAAATACAGAATGCAAAGATATTATATAAAAGTCTTAGCATACCTTAAAAGGAATGCGGTGATTTTATTGAGGAAGACTCTCAGCTACTGCCACACATAATTTAGCTCATCTGTAAAACGGACTAAGTTATAGCCACTTTTGTATCGGCTGAGGTCAGCTGAAGTCAAAACCAGCTGAGGTCGAAAGAATAGCTTTGCAGAGAGTGGTGAAGGCTGCACAGAAGTCTGTTGGAGTCGGCCCCCCCATCATCACAGACAGCTACACCTCAAGATGCAGGAAGAGGGTCACCTGCATCATGAACGACCCCACTCACCCAGCACCCACACTTTTTGCCCCACTCCCTTCAGGAAGGAGGATGGGATCATTAAGTGTAGATCCACTAGTGAGGAACAGCCTCTACCCTGAGGCTGTTAGACTCATGAATCCCTAACTAGGATAATCACTGTAAAAAAATCACTGTAATGCAACTTTAATTGTTGATATGTGTTGCTGATTATCCATGTTGCTGATCATTTCATGCTGCTGTTTTCATTCATTCACACTCATCCACCCACTAAGACTCATGTTTGTGCTGTTGTTCGTTGTATTGTTTTGCACTATTAGTGTTAGTGTACATCTTATATATTTTTAGCATACTGTTTGGCTTTCGTTTAGTGTAGATCTTTATATACGGTTTCTTTTTACACTTTATATATTTTTGCTATTGCTGGGTGTAACTGGGACCCTGTGCACATAATTTTGTTCCACCTCATGTAACACATGTGATGTGAATGACAATAAAGAACCTTGACCTGGACCTTGATTAGCTATGGCAGCAGTTTTATTTGGGGTGACATCAAAAGTTAGTTGAGTTTCATTAAATTATGTCAAGTGGTTCTGAAGATATTTTGCTAATAGGCAGACAGTTGACTTCAATAGTTATTAGCAAAGTTTTAAAGACAAATCTCACAATTGTTAGCTCACCATCTGAAAAACTGGCTTGGCTGTAGCTATTTTTTGCTTGCTAATGTTGTTTAGCTGCTTAGCTTCCATGATTTCTTTAAGAGAGTTGCATTAAAATCTGTTTGATGGCTCATTAGATATTTTGCTAACAATACAGACAAAGAAATACACAGAGACATGATCAAATCATTATGGTTGCTTTACTTTTGGCATAAAACGTTCACTCGTCAACTTAGCAACAATGCAAGCATCCAACATGGCACAGTTCAATAAGGAAATGAGATGCAAATGACTTCACAGCATATTAAACATTATTCTGTGTTTTCAACCAGAGCAGTTTTTTGTTAGTTAAACTGTATTCGAAGAATTTCCTTTATTTTGGAGCATTGCAATGAAGTGGAGGAAATATTTGGAATGCATTAAGTTGATGGTAAAAGCGAACAAAAAGCAGTGTCTCTGTGGTGTACACAAATTGGCTGGCACAACTAAAAATGAATCCATTTACGTCAGACTGTTTACTTTGTACTTTTGGCTGTAAAGGCAGAAAGAGAGAAATCTCAACTTGTAGGAGCCAAGGCCTCTATTTCTCCTTTCACAGGCCACATTTTTAAAAAAAACTCACACACCAAGTGCCCTGGCAGCTGATGCTGACAAGATGCGGGGTAGCGAGAGAAAAGACAAAGCGAGAAGAGACAAAACGAAACAAAAAACAGTAACATCTGCAGCCGCTTCCAGCCAGACAGTTTGGTGTGAATAACTCAGCACTTTGTGCCCTGACCTTGGTGAACAAAGTGAAGGGGGTGTGTGTGGGGGGATGCCTCAGGAGTGGAGTGTGATGCCCCGGGAGGCAAGCGTCCAGCGAGCACTCCTGCTTGTTTCACTGATTCAGAGTTATTGTCCCTTGGTGGAGCGGAGAGGTGCCATCAGGGCATCCAGGCACCACATGCCACTTGGACTGTCATAGTTGCAGCACAAAGATGGCTGCTTGACAAATGAAGCTGAGCGGTGCAGGAATAAAAACGTCATTTTCAGCGGCTCACTGCTGGGACCACCGTGCCATATGAATGCAGATCAGGGTCAGGCAAATAACGATAGAAGTGCCTTTTAACGAGACTGGTAAATGTGGAGATAAATCAAAGCGAAGCAGAGCAGATGAATATTTATCATCCTGCCAAAGGATGCTAATATATATCCAGATTTATTTCACCTCCGTCCAAAGTTAGAAAAGGCAAAGTCCTCCCTATCAAATCAAAGCGAAATGCAACAAAGCCACTGTGTACTTCAAGACTTAAATCTTACAAGTTCCTAATCCTTCTGAAGTTCACACAGGACCTTTGGTCTCCATGGCAACGGCAGGGCATTCAACCAAGTGATTGCCTCCAATGAAATTCAGATAAGACAAAATGGAAGTGAATTGATGTGATTTTAATGCAGAAGTGAGCGGTGGAAGGGAGGTCCACTTGGTTCATATTTGAATAAAGCAAACAGAGCAGACAAAAGGCTGACAGCCGTAAATGACATTGTCAGTACAAAAATTATCAGCCAGTTTACAATCTGTTTGCTCATGTAGAACAAACAGAATGTGTGTGGCATCCCAGGCTTTGTGAGTAGCAGGGCCGGCAGCCGGCGGCGGGAGAAAAGCAGATATCAGCTCCCCCTGCAGCCCTGCAACAATTAGATAGCAATTTGACAGGCACACTCAAAATGGGAGTTTGTTGGTCTCTTCCAAGGGCACCCCATCTTTGTTTTATGATTGAAAAGGAAATACATAATTGATGCACTGAGAAAAAAAATCGGACAAATGGTGTGATCTATGGCCTTTGGTCATGCAGGGTGGGATATGGCATATTGAGACACACATTCCAAACATGGGACCCTCAGTCACCTAGCAAGGACTCGAATCAAGGTCCCTTTAAGAAGGGAGATCCTTCTTAAAGACAGCCCTGTTCACTCTTTGTTGCATTTTGTCACACATTTTGTTTTCTGCTTGTTAACTTCTCTTTAACCACACGGACGAGCAGCAGCTGGTGAGCTTGTGGTGGGCTGCAGGACATCAATTTCATCCCAAGGACAAGGAGAACAAAACAGGCCAGGCTTGCTCTACATGCACCTTGACTTTCTCACTGTGCTGTCTGCTCGGTCTGACAGGCAGCAACAGATAGAAAATAGCTTCAAATGTTTAAGGATATCAATTTAATTCATTTGCAATACATTAGACAAATGGTTTACAAATAAAAACAAGATATAGTTTTAGCTTACTGACACAGTCTACCAAGATAAAGTGAGTTCTGAGGAGTTTAGTTTGCAAATGAAATATGAAAAGAAAGAAAAATGACTTGGCGTTACTGCAGCAGACTGTGGAGAAGATCCAACTGAACCAGGCTGAAACGCTTCTTACTGGCAAGCAGCAGCCCAGTTAAAGAGGCTGTCCTTGTGAATCACAGCTTGCCTCACAGATCTGAAAGCAGCAAAGTCAGCTGATTGCGCTTGACACACTGTCAAACTTCTCACAGGAAGTGGGGAAACGAAAAGTCAGAGCGTTACTTGATATTCACTGCAAGATTCTCCTCGACTGTTCTCTGGTGGTGGAGATGCCGTTTAGTCTTATTAAAAAAAGTTGTTTGATTAGCCGGCTCTGGAATGGAGGCTGTGGAAGGGTCTGGCAGCAGCAGATAAAAGACAAATGATAAATAGGAGAAAAGCCAGTCAGCCACTGGAGCATCAAAACATCCACTTCTCTGCAAAGTTGATCCAATTATTGTCAACCACTCACAGATAGCTACTATGCTTTGCTTCTTTCATTCCAAGCTAAATTGCTCTTTTTCCCCCTTTTTTGCAGATACGGCAATTGGTCATAAAGGGCCAGCCATCATTAGCGCTGTTTGAATTGGAGCCCTGTAGTGTTTGGTTAAGAGGGTAAATGCAAATTTGATGAAAGAATAAGGCTGCATTTACATATCAGCCTCAGCTCACACGGGGTGAGTAAACATTCTGTTTATCTCAAGTGTCATGTTATGATTTCATTCGAATATAAAGCCGACCTTGGACCAGTTGGAGCAGGAGGAAATTTATATTTCTTTAGATAAAAGACAGACTTGGCAACAATTAATTTACAATGCAACAAATTAAACTGTTTTACCAAAATAACTAAATAAAATTAAAACAACTCTGTTGTTCTTGTTTTTTCTTTTTTGTACTAAAAATGTATATTTTCTTGCTAAACTATATTTACAAATGCAAATAAAGCTTGTTCAAAAGGATTGCGCTAATGACATAAGTGGTAAAAAATGACGACTTGCCAAAATGACATTAAAATTTTGTTTTTAATAAAGAAAACACGTTAAAATCACAACTCAATGGCAAATCACATCCATAATCTTTTAAAACTGGTGCAGGTTGAACGTAAAATCTATATGACAATATGATTTCTAAAACAAATTTCAAAAATACATTCACCGTTTTCAACATTTTCCTTTTAATTATTTCAGGAAGAGATGCGTGTTATCATTTTGACGAAGGAACACTTTTATTACATAAATCACCTCCTGCAATTAACTAGGAAGTCAGACAAAATGTTTCCTTAATAAATAAAACAGTCAGTCTAAGCAGACAGCATGTATTCCTCAGAACCAGCAGAATTTCTGCACAGCCTCAGAGCTGAGTTAAAAACAAGGCAAAACACTGCCATCTATGGCTACACTCTGAGGACTGCTGACATCCTGCACACCCACAAAGGCAAGCAACGTTTCCAAATAGAAAATATATGGCTCTATATTAGTAAATAAGATTAATAAAATATAATTGTAATCAAAAATTGTCAGCGCACGACTGACATTTCTTAATGTAGTAAAGCAAAGAAGCGTTCTGCAACCGGGTTAACACCAAAGTTTCACGCATTGCTCATGAAAGCTGACACGTTTTTGGCTTCGGAAATTGACAGATTAGACTGAAACCCAGATTTTCATCCAAATGGGCATCTGGTGGCCATATCCTTTAAGCAACACAATTCTGCACAAATCAGGGGTTCTGTCAGAGCTTTTCGTACCACCTGCTGTGTATCTCCTCCTCAAAACGATTGAGCCTGCCTTTATTGTCTCATCATAATTTTATCTTTACAGTTTATTGGCAAGAATACAACGCACTTTGCATATTTGCGCTTAAACGTGCAGCAAAAACATACTGCTATAGTGTCATATACTGCACGCTGGCGGAACATCACCGGATGGTGGATACGTCATATTAAAGACATTTTATTGGCAATAAAATGAGATATCAGGACTTAATTTTGACTGCGATTCAAAAGCGCATTAAGGCACAATAATGAAGTGCATATAGCTGCCAGAATGGGGTAGCAGGTTGGCGATGAAGCACAGAAGAAAGCCAGATGTCAGGGCTTCTATAGCTTAGGCCTTGACCAGGCCTACGTCTGCGGCGGCCCTTTATGTGGCTCTCTGTGCAATGCACCAGTCCCCTATGGGAGTCCCGAGGCTTTACTGGTGATAAGACGCGATCTGTCCCGTCTGTCACCTTCTCTTCGAGTTATTCATACACCATCCATACAGTCGGTCCTCCAAGGCCTCTAATCCCCGTCTCCCGAGGTGGCGTACAGACATGAAAGGAGACAAGCAGGCAGGTTGCAAGTCTGCTCATGAGATGTTTAACACACTGAGCATGACTGAGCATTCCACATTTACAAAATTGCAGTCCTGCTACCAGCGTGAGGCTGCAAAAACACTGCGAGGGGAGATTCTAATTCTTAGGGTAATGTGTAAACGCGTACGTTTGAATAAGCAGGAAGAGCTGCACGGCTGGCTTCACATCTGGCATCACTGATCCTGCGAAACAGGTGAGGGCTACAACGCTCCATGCAGCAAAATGTGCAATGTATCCGTTTTTCATGATGTTAAATGGAACGCAAATGGAATTTAAACACACAAGAAAAGTTTTAGTTTTTTTTTTAGTTTTGTTTTTGCAAATGCAAAAAAAAAGGGCCCGTCCACGATGTTTAAAAACGCAGTTGAAACCAAATCCAACGTGTTTGTAAAAGTCCGCGATACGCGCTACCTCAGCACCTTCTTGACCGCACACGAGCAAATTTGCTCTGCATGTCATCCCCTGCTGTTTACAAACAAACACAAAAAGAGTTTATGTAATGCATTTATTTAAACACAACCTAAGAAACAAGCAAATAGATCATTCTTAGGGATTCTTTGCTTTGCAAACACACCTATTATAGATTAAAGTTTGACAGTATGCCAGACTTATCGAGGTAAACTGGAGCTGTGACTGACAACTGAAAGTGGCTTCTCTTTGTTCTCGCGTGCGTGCGTCTCTGTGCGTAAGTGCGAGCAGGAAAAGCCAAATATAAATAGAACCGGCGAGTCTCACTATGTGGCACTTGTTTACCTGCCCTCCTTTCTGAAGGCGCCATCAATTTAGCAGTGATGACCTGACCACTCCCTTTAGAGAGCTGCAAGAAAAGGCTGACCTGGGACAGACACACAGGGTTCACCTTTGGGCCCATTAATCAAGTGTAATGATTGTCTGTGTGTGTGGATGAGGTCAGATCCTGGCTTGTCATGTTGCAACTGCTGGGTCACATACAGGGCACTGGACTGAATCCAAAACTAATATGTTCATATTGTTTTGCTGTTGACGTCACTGTTTGTGATCGTTCAACGCAGATCAAATCCGCCACAGGGAGATGTATGTTTCCAATACATGGATGATTGCTCTATGCGTTCACAGCCAGACCACCTGTGCGGTTAAAGCAATCAGTAAATGTGGAGCCGAAGTGCTCTTTGTCAGTTTTGATTTGTCACTCAGCGGAGACAGGCTGGGGCTGAGTCACTTCGCAAGCCACACCTGTTTCCTCCATCTCCGTCTCTGCCTTTCGCTTTTCTTCTCCCTCCACACAAGGTGTATCCAAGAGTTCATTCCCAGGCCAGCTCTATTGACACATACCTCACTGCGCGTGGCTAACACCCGGGTTTTCCAGCGACGTGCACAGTAACTAAAACTCTTAGCAAAATTTTAAATTCTTTTTTTCCCCCCTCTCTATACAAGCTTGGAAAAAGAGTTTTTTGGCTGTTAGCTACAAACGCGACCATCTGGTGAGCCTACATTGTCCTCAAATCACAAGAGGATCCAAAGAGGGCTTTTATTTTCGGTGCACACCTTTTCATGTAATGCATGCCTGAGTCTGAAATGAGAGGATCACAGCGTAGGTATTAGTAGAAGCCACATATAAGTGGCACCATGTGGACGCAGGTGGCAGACAGTAGCATGTGCTACCACAGAGCTGAATGGATACTGCAATTATGAAAAAAGATCACAGATGCACACAGGAACCTGTTTATTGTACACTTCTTACTTTTATGATGAAAAGGCTCATTTTATGGTAGCTAAATTAAACAGAAAGCTAGTTTTTGTTGTCGTTTGTTTTTTAAAAGCAGTCATAAACCCCTGAAATGCTCAGCAAAATAACATATTTTGCATGTTGAATGCCAGTGTAAAATTTGTAAAGTGGTCAAAAGCTCACACGTAATGAGGAACTGTGTGAATCAGGTTCTTCATAGAGAAATGGAAGAAAATACAGTAGTTAAATCAAAATAAAACTAAAGCAGGAGGTTTGAAAACTGTAATGTATAATATAAAGATAAAGAAGGAATTCACAAGTCTTGAAAACATGGCAGGGACAAAAGTTGATGATAAAACCCAAAGTGACCACTGTGAGCTCCATTTATACACCAAGAGAGTGATGACTAGATGCAGAGCAGGTGTGACAATTAACATAAACTGGTGAGCGGAGCTGACAGCAGATTTAATACAAATGAACAAAACAACAATCAGCAAATGACACAAAACTTAAAACTCAAACAATGAACACACCACCATAATGATTAAAATAATAAAATAAACGATATGACGCTTTTTTTTTTTTTTTTTTACTTTCAAAAGAATTTATTAGGATAAATAGTTTTTGAGTTTACCTAAACCCTTTGTTCTAAATTATTTCTATTATTTGAAAAAAAAAAAACACTGAAGCATTGTTAAATAGTTAAATGAAGTGCGAAACACATGATTTCTAATGAAACTCACTGTGAAGTGTTTATGATTCATGATTTTTTTTTTGGTAACTTCAAAGCAAATCAAAACTTTAATCAAAAATAAGTATCTCCCTTCAATAAGGCTATGCAGTAATATGAAGCGATATTGGAGTTATTTCTGCACAAAAAGTAATTTTGTATATCTTGTACAGTGCTATCCTACCATTAGTGAATCCTGAAGGGCAAATATGTATTTTACATATATTTTTGAGGTATTAAACTACTGAAGGTTTATAATCTTCATTGCAAATATGATGAATACGTATTTAAGTCAGAATTTTACTGTACTTTGTGCAATGTGCTCCGTGCACATGTTCATTTTTCATATCATGCAATCACTGCTTAAGCAGTGCAACAAATATTTGTCTTGCAAAGAAATGAAATGAATGTTGCAAAATTCTTGTTTGAAGTTTTGTTTTGAAGCCATTACAACGGGTTCATTCATGAAGACACGGAGGGCGTGGAGTACAACGCGAGGCCAGCCACATCAAACACCTGATTTATGGACAATTTGATGCCAAAGGGGGTGCGACGTAAGTTGTTCCTGTGAGTTAAGTTCCTCTGAATTCTTCCTGAACCTTCATCCCACGCAGAGCTGCAACAAACCTGATTCCAGTACAGAGAGGAGCACCATGCCAACAGCCCTCCACTCCCTGTTTTAACAAAAGCACATCTATCTGAAGCAGAGCACTGTGACAAAGTACCCAAACATGTCTGAGCTCTACTAATAGAAGTCAGAGGACATCTCTGATTGAGTTTGAACGTCCAGGTGAGGGTTCAGCTTCCCTAAAGACGTAAAATTAAATGTTTTTTCTTTTGAATTTTTTTTCTTTAAACCTACATTTACAAACCGGATTCCAAACAAGTTGGGACACTAAACAAATTGTGAATAAAAACTGAATGCAATGATGTGGAGGTGCCAACATCTAATATTTTATTC
>JARVGS010000789.1:14750717-14762638 GCA_031762315.1 Hypsolebias antenori | reverse complement strand
ACCAGACATTTTACATGTATTTCCTCGACTTACAGCAACAATCCGGACTTACGAATGGGTTTGCGGCGCAGTATAATGAGTTCCGACTTACGTTAAAATTGAGTTACCAACGCTTTGTAGGTACGGAACCCGTTCGTAAGTCGAGGACTACCTGTATATATATATTTTTGTTTTGTTTTGACAGCCCCAATGGGACATTTTAGCCGCACGTTTTAACTAGTCCCCTTGGCTGCTTTTAACTCGAATGCTACAAAGTGATGTAATTTTGATGCGCGTGACCTGAGTATACATAACCCGCAGCCCTGGAAATGTCATCTCTATAAACTGACCTCTGACCAGAGAAGAAATCAGCTCCAGTATGGTTCAAATTATTTTACTTCCAATTTTTTTCCCCCCATGCCTCAGTGGAAATGGGAAGCTGCAAAACAAACCAAGGACAGCTGATTAAAGCGCTTATCCGTACATGTTGAACGTATCCAAACAAAGTGCCGTCACTTGCATGTTAGATCAGCAATGAAACGCATGCGCTATAGTTTTTCTGGTGATAAATCCTTTAGATGACTTGATAGAAAATCAAACTTCCTGCAACAAAAACTTGCTTCAGCACAAACTTTTCACAGCCTTGATCTTTGGCTTTTTTCCCCCTCTTCCAGAACAAACATGCTCAAGTCAAACATACAAATACACACACACACACACAGGCGCAGTAATGGAGATGTAACTGGAAGAGTTTGCACGGCATATGGATGCCATTTGCAAGCTGCACTGAGAATGTATAGGTCAGTGTTACCCTTTGGTATCTCTCTATCCATCTGTTTTCACATTACTTGCAAATTATAGTGTCCTCCAGACCCAAATGAACATAAATCAGACCGGCGAAAGAGCAGAAGTTTTCCCATCTGTCATAAAACAATGATTTAAAGTAGGGGTTGTCAAAATATGGCGCTGTGAATTCGTCCCGCTCCCCAGCAGTAGGAACACAAAGCACCATCTCATCGGAGTAATTTATGGCCTCTGAGGGAACAGAGGGTGATTAGGGCTTAGGCCACCAACAGCCAGAAAAACAGTAGGAGCTCCAATAAGCATGGCTGGAAAACCTAGACCAAATTTATCAAACAATTCAGCGAAATCTATTTCTGTTTGCCGAGATATATAGCCTGTTTAGTATACTGGTACATCTCTGGAACATTTGGTCACACTGCAGTTGTGTGTTTTGGAGATTCAACATTAAATAGTGGAACCAGAGGACATGTGATGCGTTGGTCAGATGAGGTGCCAGCGGCCAAATCAAATATACAACTGGACCTTCTTGGACTTTAAACAGTGGATTCATGTAAATGATGTCACCACATCTCTATAAATGTGTTTCTTTTCAAAAGGTGGGGCTTTGTGGGGTGAAAGCAGCTGTGTTAAACAGTGGCTCTGCGTGTTTGGCAGCTGCGTGTAAATGGAATATTTAAAAATGCTCCTTTTAAATCATCCTAACCTGAAATGGCCTTTAGAAACTGAAGGTTATACAACGATTCTGACATAGTAATATAATAAAATATTTAGCAATTTAACGGAAGTAAAAAATATTGTTTGCAACGATGCATTTTGTCTCGATCGATTAATCTGCTTGCTTGTTTCTCAACAAGGGAGACATCTACAACGACTGGGGCAGCTGTTTGGTTTTCATCTATTTTCACAACTGCTCTTTTTTGGGTCCCCGGTCGACTATCAGCTTTGTTTGGAGGGAGTCATGCCTCTGGCCCCCACACAGCGTACACTGTTCTAGACTTCTTCTGAACCTACAGGTGTTTTTCCCAGTACAGATTCTGGTGGGAATCTGCTGTCATTACGATAACAGTACAGGAGGAACCATAATGCAATTATGTCTTGATATGAGCTGAATCAGAATATACATGTATATTTTCTTATTTACAGTGACTAAGGATTTTGAATTACACTAATTTGCATCTATTTAAGAGTTGCAAGAGCATTTGTAGCCACAAAGCTTATTTAAACAATTTATTTTGGCTGCCTTGCAATTCTTTGAGTCTCCTCCATAGAGGATGCACTGCAGCTTTTCTAACCAATCAGCAAAGGGTTAGCGCATCGCTTGTAGGGGGGTCTACTTGAGGATCCAAAATGTTTCCTGGCCAAATATTTGCTTATTTCCCAAGAGAACCCCCAAAGTCCTCAGCGGGACCCTTAAACATCTGAAGTGGAACGAAGTTCAGGGGCTTTTCCAGCCACACAACCCTGATTTCTGTTTAAACAGCAGGTAGTCCCCAACTTTCCTCTGTTTGTGTCCACAGCTTTCTCCTACAGTTTGTGTGTGTGTGTGTGTGTGTGTGGTGGTGGTATTTTTCCCCATACAGTTTATCAGTCTAAAGGGGCCTTGAGACATGTTTCTTCTCCAAGACTAAGCTTGACACAAAGAAAAACACAATTTAAAATAAAGTTTGATTTTATTTCTTTTTTGGTTGTTTAACAAAAATAACAGATTTTAACTGTGTTTTGGCGCAGGATATTATAAAAGTTTAACAACGCAAAAGAAAAAAAGGCATTTAAAACATTATGAATTCTGTACGCAAAGTGAAAAAAACAACAAAAAAAGAGAGAAAACGAAGGGGGAAAAAGCTCCAACATGTCTGGAAAGGACGCAGTGCTTCAGCTCAACAAGCCTCCTCCATCAAGGTGGCCTCAGCTGGGTTTCTATTGCATCCCACGTCAACACCACTGACAGCAAAAAGCACTTAGGGACCAACAGATCACTTTACCATTCCTCCAGCAGGAAGGGAAGCCTCGAGGTGGGAGGTGGAGGACTGAGGCTGGGGCACCCAGCAGCAGATCACCAACAGAACCAGACCAGTAGGTGGGAGTATTGGTGCTGGTTTGTAACTCTGGAAACAGGAAAATGTAACATTAAAGTGAAAATGAAGATGGACGTTCATATTTACTGTTTATCTGAATTCACCTGATGTGAGGTCAGGGTTTTACTGAATTATATTTGCAATATGAGTTGATCAGGAGAGAAAAGTGGTAATAATTTTGTTTATTTAAAGATAAGTTTAACTGAAATTGAACAATTAATATAAAATTGGTTGAGATGGGGTTTTGTCTCTTAAATGTTCCACAACAACAGTTTATTCATTTAAAGTTTCTGATGGAGTTTGGGTATTTGAACGCATCTTTCCCAAACAAGTTAAATTTAAATGTTTTTGAGGTTTACCCTTTAATTGGACCATATTAATTAAATTCAAACAAAATCAAAGAAATAACGTGAAATTGTTAGAATTGCAATTACAGTATTTTTAATTTGGCTACTTGTGCATGATCAAACCGTTTTGTGTTTTTGACTTCTTCAACTTTGAGTCATAAATAATCATTTTCTCGTTAATAATACACATTCAAAAATTTACCCCTTGGAGGACAATTGTTATCAAACTACCAGCCTGAGCAAATGGAAAGTATTCAAGTGTGTGTACTCAAGCTTACAGTAAGTGTGTGTGTACTTGTTGTTGCTGAGATTTTGCAGCCAGGTGAGGCCAGGCGCCAGTAGAAGGGACACAGTCTCACCTTTCCTAAGCCTATCTATGAGGATGTCTTTTAACGTGGGGAAATGTGTCCATTCACGGCCAGCGGAGCGTTTCAATGAGCCACATTAGCTGCTGTGCCACTGTTTTTCAAAAGGCAGCTCCAAACTTGCTTTGATGGCAGAGAAACTATGGCTGCCTTTCCCTTTGTCGTTCTGATGAGGCAGCTTTCATTCTGCTCTGCAGAGTCTTGTAACTTCCAATGTGAATCATTTAGCATTCAGCTGAACTGCTAAACTCAACTTTTAAAAATAAAAGTCAGTTTTACCTAAACACAGACTGTTTGTAGGATTTTTCAGTGCATGCACTCGTCCCTCATTTGATGTTATTAATATCCCACAGAGGGGATGTTGGCCATCGCTCATGTCCTCCATCACTCATTCTGCAAGCCATTTGTAAGTCACACTTTAGCTTTGAAGGGAGTCAGGAAATCACTAGAGAAGAATTCCTTCTGAGGGTGAAATCCTTCGAAAAAGACATGTGATTATATCTATATTAATGGTTTTGTAAGTCTCTAAAGATGTTTTGTCTGCTTGATCCAGAAAATATCTTTTCTCGTTCTTTTTTTCCACGTACATGAGGGTCATCTTAAACTGATTAGGGTGCAGAAATATCAGGTTCTTGAAGAAGACTTGTGCTGCGCCTTTGGTCTTGTGCAGATCCTGATGCCAGATGCAATAAATTATTAGTTTAAGTCAGAACAGAATGCCAGTTTTACAACTGGATGGCAAGTCATGCTGAAGAGCAGAAACATCATGTTTGACGCAAAGCAGCTGGTGTCAGTCCAAGGCTGGTTTTATTTTTATTATTTTTCATCTGGTGGAGTTGAGCTGTTTCTGAAAGAAAATTGCATGATCACACTTTAAGAGTAACAGATAACGTGGCATCTAAAATACATGACAAAAATAGTGTCATCCTTGATATTTCAGTATTTTGTCAACTGCAATACAAACTAAAATTATAAATAAAAGGTTAAAATTCTAAACTTTCGTTCTTTAAACTTTCTTTATGTCAAAGTTATAAAGATCTTGCATGAACTGTGATCACTCAAATTATGCTTTATGGATGGTTCTCAGGTGTATCCACATCAAATTTAAGCTGAATATATTAACTACCGTATTTTCTGGTGTGTAAGTTGCACCTTTTTACTCAATTTGCATGCCCTGCGACATATACGCCGAAGCGACTTATGTTTTTCCCCCATATATTTATATACCAATTTTTGGCTGAAATATGACTGTTTTCATTCATTCAGACATAGAAATTATTGAACACTATGAGCTGCTAGATAGCACTAAAGTAGTTTATCATGCGGTTGTGTCATGTAATAAGTAAAAGTGGCCATTTGTGACACAGTCGGCTTGCCATAGCCTGCCACCTTCATCCTGCTCTGGGAGCATGCTTCATTTTGCTGCGCCGCCCTGGTGAAATAGCTGATTTGACCATTGAAGTGCATTTATTAAGTAAAAGTTCAACTGTGACACACCTTTACTATAATGTTGACCAAACAAATAATTGTTTTAGATGCTTTTCTTGTTAAGTTTCAAAGAAATGTGCAGCGTTCCTCCTTCCTGATTTCCTCCCTCTGTGTTTAGCACCGAGGAAGTAAATACTTTTGAAATACAGCTGATCTGACCATTTAAGTCCTTTTATTATAGAAAAGTTAAACAGACACACCTTTACTATAATACTGAGCAAACAAACAGTTGTTTTTAGGTGGTTATCTTGTTAAATTACAAATAAATACACAGCGAGTCATCCCTCTGCGCACTCCTCTTTCTGCGAATCGGCTTTTGAAATGCAGCAGATTTGACCGTCAAAGTGCATTTATTAAGGAAAAGTTAGACTGAGACACTATAATTTTGAGCAAACAAATAATTGTTTTTAAGTGTTAATCTTGTTAAATTCTTTTTAAAGTCCTCCCCTGCACACTATGGCGCCCACCATTTGGCAGCCAGTTGATTTTTGGCACAACACCGGCTCACATTTCTGGGTTGTCAGCGGTGACGCACAACAAACGCGACACATCAGCTGTGACACATAATAGATGCAAGGTATTTATGTTTTTTTCCACCTTATTAGACATATTTGGACTGATGCGACTTAAACGGCAGTGCAACGTGTACAGCGGAAAATACGGTTATACATTTATAACCATCTTGGTGTTCATGTTGACTAAGGCAGCCATTTAAAATCCAGATGACTTTAAATGGTAATCAGTTGTATATTTGTATCCAATTATTATCAGAAATTCATTAAAATATGGTTCATACCGTATTTAGGAATCTACCCCCTTAATCTACACAATTGTTCCCCTTTCATGGCAGTGGATGAGAATTTTGTCAGAAATTTGTAACTAATCTAGATATGTATTTTATTCTGTAGTTACAATTAACATATATTTTAAAGATGTATTAAATATTGTTGTTAGTGTTATGTGTTGTTAGTGTTATGTGTTATGAGGCTCAGTTAAATAGATGCATATCAGAAAAAAAACAGCACTTATTCTGTAAAACATTTATCACATACTTTGCTGATGGTTATTGAAAGTGGTGCTTTAAATTTTAAACTTAAGTCTTATATGATTTAAGTAAAAATCAGTTTTACAGCAGTGGCAAAAATCAGTTCTTCAAATGCTTTGAAAGGTTCAGATAAAACAGAATAAAACTGAGGAGACCACACCTGTGTGCAGTACAACTGAAGTTTGTGCCTTGCAGAAGTGACTCAAACTCCACGCCTCCCCATCGTGGAAAGTAAAGCAGCTCCTCACAGTTCACTGACGAGACAACAGCCTCCCACTCCTTCTCTGAAACAACATGACTAATGAAAAAAAGACTGTCCGATCCAAACTCAATACAAAGCTGTGTGTCATCTTTGCAACCAGGCTTGAGCTCGGTGACTTAAAGCTTCCTGGATGTACCCACGAGCCCCGTGGGAGCTGTCAGAGGTCAGCGAGGACCAGGCTCAGGATATATGAACAAGGTTTCCAATAAAATAAGGCAACTCTGATCAGCTAGCTCTGAAATCTAAACCAGGTGGGCTGCCCATGTTCAAAACGAGCAAATGAACACCAGATCGTGGTGGCGTTTGAGCGCTTTTTTCTCTTTTTGTGCCACTTCAGTACAGTCTGTCCAGAAAACGCTCACAGTTACATCAGCCACTCTTCAATTATTGTTTCCTTTTATCCCTTCTATCATGTTTCACACTTTAAGTGTTTCTTTGCATTTGCAGTGTGTGAGTATCATTTCTCCCAGTCAGGAAACCTGTGAACTATATGGGGTGAGCGCAGTTTTGAGTGTTTGCTATGATATGTCCGCATTTGTGATCAAAGATTAGGTTACAATCTTGCAACAAAAAAATGGTAAACTGACTTGACAAACGTTAATTACCTGCTTTTCATCCTGAAGTGTAACACAATTTTTTGCACTGAAGAGGAGTAAATTCAAAAATAAGCTTGTAGATCTGAAAACAGTTTATAGAAGCATGTTGTTGTTAGTCAGGGAGGAAGACTCTCACCACCAAAAAAAAAAAATAAATAAATAAAATAAAAATCAAGTTAAAGAATAAAAGAAACTATAAAATCTTTTAAACGAAATTAAATTGTTGCAGGAAATATGAAGACACTCCAATTTCCAAAGAAAAATAATAGAAGATGATGTAAATTAATATTTTAAATACCTCTCTGAGCATGCCAAAGCCTGATGATGTCTTTTGGTGTTGTTGCTTGAAAATATAAAGTTGTGCACATTTTATATTATTCTAGTCCATTTGGACAATAGTGATTTTTTTTGTAAAGATTGGTATAAAATACCAGTCACCTCACTTCTGCTATGCATTTGTTAACTATCAACATAAAAGCAGGTTTTAAGGGCTAGGCAGTGTATATTAGATAAATACAGTAGTTGTCAGTTGACTAGAAACACAACTATTAATGGCTGCCAATATTGTTCAATGTTTGCGTAACTTTACAAAATTATTTAATAAGACAATACTGTATAAAAGAAATACAAATTGTAATTTTAGCTTTTATAATACTGACTTGCTAAACATTATGATGAAAGACCAGCAAGTTGATATTTCTACATACTGAATAGAAAGTTAGATCTTTTGCAGTAGGACTCTGTAGCAAAGTAGTCATCAATATCTTACCTGTTGTAGATAGCCATTTGACGGCAAGCAATTTGCAGAAAATCTGTCTGGATTAAGGGGCTAACAGAAACACACTTTTAGACTAGCCCTTTGCTCATCTGTAGTCAGAACTGAACTACAGTAGTCCGGTTCGGTACTTCGCGGTTTATTTATCGCAGTTTTTCAAAACAAGATTGGACATGACACACAATTGGCTGATTGATGGATGAGCTGCATGACTGGCTTGGGATTTTTATTTAAAATGAACTATTTAAAATTATTTAGCACCTGCTGCACATTTGTGCAGCCCACATGGCAGGATAAACTTTCCACTGCAGCTGACCAGCTGTTCACTATGCAGCTGAAAAGTGGGCGTGGCCAAGAACTGTTGCAGTTGGCAAAGAGCAGATGAGGCTGCGAGGTGAAATCATGACATTATGTGCTCTTTTAGAGCATTTAGAGTATAGAAACATTGAATAGAATTTTGCAAGTTTGTGGGAAAGGTTTAAAACATATATATACATATATATATGTATATATATATATATATAAATATATATATAAATATATATATATACATATATATATATATATATATATATATATGTACACACCTTATGAAAGCCCCGAGAATGAAGATGAATATCTTAATAGGCTGGCATACATTGTGTCATTTATTCAGGACAATCCATCCACTTTTTTTTTATTGTGGGTGACATGAATGCTGACGTGACAGACTGTAAATCCTTATTTGTCAATCACTTAAAGCAATTTTATTCCAACAATAAGTTGATCCTTTCCATTGAAGTGCTCTTGCCTGTAGATAGCTATACTTACTTTAGTGAAGCATGGCACACAACATTGTGATTAGACCACTGTATCAGAACTGAGGATGCACATAACTCTTTAAAGGTAATCAGGATTAATTATGAATGTGCAACATCTGATCATATCCCTTTCTCTTTGTCTATAGATATGGGCAACTTAACAGTCCTTTTGCCTGAGAACAATGTCATGAAAGAAGGGAAAATAAATTCGGACAATCTGATTGAGCAGGAGCTTTTTCTCTACTGCACCCAGTATGAAATCTTGTTGAAAAATATTGTTTTGCCAAAAAGTGCAGTGAGATGTTCTGACATAAACTGTAAAAATATGCAACATGGGACAGAGTTGTGCTCACTACATGAGGAAGTGGTAAAATCACTTCTTATCCCAAGTAGGTCTTTGTACAAAACTAAAAAGCATCAAGCCAAGCCAGGGTGGAATGAATATGCAAAAGAACTTCATGCTGAAGCCAGAAGGACTTTTAAACTGTGGGTTGAATCAGGCAAACCTACACATGGTCCAGTATTTGACTATAAGAAGAGGGCAAATGCTAATTTTAAGTATGTTTTACGATTTATTAAGAGGAATGAAAACACACTTCAGTCTGACTCACTTGAAATGAAATTTCAACAGAACAGTCCTACTGAATTTTGGAAAGAAAGTAAAAGAGTCAATAATCTAAAAACTTCCTTGCCAACAAACATTGATGGTGCAAATGGACCAGATGAAAAAATGCAATTATGGAAGGAACACTATCATGAACTGTTTAACTGTAGTAAAATTAATCCCTTTGTGATAAACAACATAGACAAACATGAAGATGTCATTATTTCTGTACAAGAAGTTATGGATATTGTTATGAAGCTGAAAAATAATAAGGCATGTGGCGCAGATAAGATATCTGCAGAGCACTTGTAATTTGCAAGCAGAAAACTTTTTCCTTTGCTAGCCATTTGTTTCACTGGGTTTTTAATTCATGGCATTTTACCAAATTCTATACTGTCGGTGATTTTAGTGCCTATTGTTAAAAATAAGGCTGGTAAATAAATAGCAAAGACAATTAAAGCTGCAAGCAGCATTGAGGCCCTCGCAGCAAAGCGCCGCTACAGCCTTATTGTGGCGACTGCGGGAGCTCCAGCTAATCCGCCAAGTCGCTATCTCGAACACTCTCATGCCTATCCCGTACCTGTTCACCAGGTTGCACATTTGCCAAATCTTCTAAATCACCTGCAAACTCAGGAGCTCCAGCAACGCCTCCCAGTCGAAATGGTGAACGCTTCCATTCCATTCCCGCACACATCCACCAGAGTGCAAACTCCACCCATATCAGTTCGAGTCCAGCTGCAAGCCTTCTAAGTATGGTTGAAATGCGACTTTCCAGAAAGGAGTTTTTGAGATTTCCTGTTATGTGGCAAATGTTTGATGAACACTTCCGTTAGGCTTTTCAACATGTCATGTGCAATAATCAACAGTTAGCGAATACAGTTTCAGTCTTATATGTTATACAGGACGAAGCTGGAAGAGTCACCCAATAATCATGAGTTTCTTGTGTTAGTAGGCGGGGATTAAGTGATGTCATGAATCAACAATACCAATTTTTCTCATATTTGCTCATTGCTCAAGTACAAAAAATCTGGTGCAGATGGGCTTATGTATCACTGAGATAGGGGGAGCACTGGAGTAAAATTTTCAACAAGAATACCAATGTGTATAAACGTGTTCACTGATGAAGCACAATAAATCTGGTGCAGATCGTTTGATGTATCACTGATCTGTAACTGTTGAAATAATGTAGGGGTGCACATAAGTCAAATGTTAAACAACCATATCAATGTGTTTAGAAGTGCCCACAGATGACGCCCAATAAATATGGAACAGATCGGATGGTCTATCATTGACATATAACAGTTTGAATTATGTAGGGGGCGCACTGGAGACAAAAGTTAAATAACAATAGAAATGTGTTTAGAAGTGCTCAGTGATGAAGCACAATAAATCTCATATAGATCGGATGATGTATCACTGAGACATAACGGTAGTAATAATATAGGTTCCGGCGAGCTGATGGACGCTGCTCCCCGTTTCTCTGTAGTCCTTTTATCATCAAACTGACCCGTTTTCCGAACAGGATTAAAGTTGTTCCACCTTCCAACCGAATTCGGTGTTCAGTGACTCAGAGAGCCAGATGGGACCGTCCAAAAAAAATTTTCGGCCCAGGACCGGCCGCTCCAACTCCACCGGTCAGTCTGAGCACATCTTGCCGGCCAGGTGACTCTTCAAGCTGTGGAGCCATCCCATGAAGCCCCTTTGTTTTTTTTTTTCCCTATCTCTCTAGACCCCAATCGAATTTCTCATCTAGACCTGTGGTTCTACCTGGTTCCAACAAGAATCACAGGGAGATATTTTTGCTGACCTTTCTGCTACTTTGTTGGATTGGCCTCATGGTGTCTTCATTCGCTGTGGGGGAAGTGTACCTGTGTCCCAAAATCTGTGTCACAGGACCTGAACCGAACCGAGTTGGCTGTGGGGGACTTCGTCTTCATTAAAGCCGGTCTCAGCCTCTGAGCGGCCACTTACCTTAAAACGAAGGAGTGTCCACCTCCGTGGGAATCGCTGTACTCACCTGGAGGTGATGCGTGGCTGCTTTGAAGTGCTGCCGGAACAGGACGGGGCAAAACCGGGTCAGTGACGACCTCAGCCTCTCCGGTCAGCCTTGCAGGTTTTTTTAACCGGAGGTGGCCTCTCGTGCTGCAGGGCATCGGAGCCGGGCTGAAGCAAAACCGGACCAGTGACGTCTTCATCCTCTCCGGTCAGTCTCATAATTTTTGCCGGGGTTGGCCTCTCGTGCTGTGGAAGACCAGATGAGCAAGGTGACATGAAGCGCGGAGGAGCAGCGCTGTTCGGTGCTCGTGAGGAGTCCGGCCGGAGTTTTCATTGGATTTCATCGGCCCTAGATAATTATTTTATTCTGGATCACGCTGTTGTTCCCTGCTGACCTGAAACAGGCTAGGATAATGCCTTTCAATTCAGGAGGATTTTCTGGCCTCTCACTCTATTATTTGCTGCAAATTATCTGTTTCTACCTGTTGATTCTGGACCCAGCTTCGGTTTCCCATGGCCGCATCAATTCATCTTCACAGAGGGGCTGGAGCCCCCCTCAGCCCAACTCGTACTGCAGTTGGGCCACCTTGTCGGATTTGTTTGCCCATCTAATTTGTGACGCTTTATGGTCTGAGACGTATCTGAACCATTCATATTGTCATTTTTTTCAGATCTCAGACTATCTGGAATCACTGAATCATGTTAACATATCTGGGTCTGCCCATCACTGCAACTTTCACTGTTTTTGGGTTCTGAATGATCGTGTCTTCATTAATGTTTCTCATG
>JARVGS010000789.1:14721343-14735405 GCA_031762315.1 Hypsolebias antenori | reverse complement strand
TCGAGCTACGAACGGATCGACCTACGAACGGTCCTTAGGTCCGGAACCCGTTCGCAACTCGAGGACCACCTGTAATGACATACTAGGAGTACAGACAAGGAAGGCCCACAAGGTGGTGCCATCTTTACACAGTGATTCAATGGACCAACTCCCCTCTCACCACTGGTTACTTTCAAACTAACGAACAAACCAAAAAAAACCCACAATGTGAATGTAACATGTAACGCAACGCCTTATAGAAATGTGGTGTAGCAGAACGTTCAGATACTTAATGTAAAATGTAGTGGAATAAAAGTCGAAAGTACCCACGTTTAACTCTACTTAAGTAAAGTACAGGTACAGTACATGAAAAATGTACTTAAGTACAGTAACAAAGTACTTATTTACATCCCACCACTGTTTCAGGTACACCTGCACCTACATCTGGACCTGATATTCTGTGCTTGTCTGTTTCTCCTTCCTGCCCTCTCAAGCCCAGATGAAGGGAGTTTTTCCTTCCCACTGTTGCCATTGTGCTTTCTCAGAATGGGAGACTGCAATGAAGTGAAGTCAACGAGTCTGCTGGCCTCCTTAGATAGAGAACTTTACTAACTGGCTTTTCTCTGCATGTGAATGTTTCTGTAAAGTGCCCGGAGACAACTTGGTTGTGATGTGGCGCTATATAAATAAAATGAATTGAAGTTAATTGAATCCTCTGCTTTGAAATGAAGGACGTGCAATTATTCTGTCAAACATTGTCTACGGCGTTATGCCCACTCCGAAAAATCAGACGATGAATTGTCAAATTATGTTAAAGTCAAGACTCATGTGTGAACCACTGCATGACGTTAAACCAGACATAGAGAATGGATAATAGAGGACATTTTGCAATAAATCACAAGGGAACATGTAACTCTTTACTTACATGTTTGTGGAAAGATTAGAAAGGCAAGACGACAGGTCATAAGTTAGTAGCGGGCCTTGTAACAAGAGGCAGATTGTAACGACTCTCACCCAGCTCCCAGGGGAGCCGGCAGTGTGTGTAAGCTAAGCTGTTGCTTTACCCTGGGAGTTTTCTCAAAGTATCACTGTTTCTGCAGCTTGTATGGCATCATGAACAGAGGCTTCACACGTCTATGTTTAAAAACCTTGCAGTTTGATCAGGTGTTGACCAGCTAGACAAGCCAAACATGCTCCAAAATGCAAAAAAAAAAAAAAAAAAGTGTCTCGATCGCATGCTGGAATGCCTTCATGGGTCATTGTTATTTATTGATGACATCTGTTCCAGGTTAAATGGCCACAGAAGGTACAAGTACACATGGAAGTATCTTTTCACAGGAGTCAGGTCTTTGCCTCTATCACGGCTGCACGAAGAGTGTGTGCCCTTTACCTGCTGGCTCTGACTCTACATGTGTAAAGTGACAACCATCCACTGAGATTTATCAAAGTAAGATTTATGCTTTTTAGCAGCTTGCTCTTTGGTAGCCTTGCTGCACTGCAGGTTGTGTTTTCCTTCCTGCACATTCTTATTAGTTTAGTTTACTGCAGCAGCATGTCTGGTGAGGTCATTTATGGCCAACCATGGCAGTGTGACAAACTCATTTATAACCGAGAGGCTTCAGCACCTCATTTGTACCTCATGCTCCCTTTAAACACACAGCTCCAAACGCAATTCGTTTGTCTGTATACTTTTTTCGCTTATAAGATCGCTGTTGTTGGGAACGAGTTCACAGGTTGGTGAGTTTCTTCTCCCACAGGTACAGGTGAGAGAAAACGAGGAGGACAACAGGTTTCACCTCGAGAAGCCGATTCTGGTGATCATTTACAGAAAAATATAATTTGCTGATTATTTTATTGTCCACTGCCAAAGGCAACATGATGATTTTTGGTTTTGCTTGTCTGTGTGAGTGCAGGCATGCGTTTGTTTAGCGTCCGCAAAGTAGCTTCACTAAACGGACTTTAATGAAAATTTCAAATTTTACCATTTTATTCAATATATAGTTTTTTTTTAAGTAATCTTAGCAAATCATCTCCAGCCGTTATTTGAAACATTTGAAATATTAATCACATTTGAAAAGATAATTAGCAGCTCAGTGCCACATGTCTGTATTCTGTGCCGGTTCCCCGCTGGTATTGAACTTATGACCCCGATCCCTAAGGGAGATGTTCAGACAAAGATAAAGGGCAGTAGAGAGATTCAGAAATGCTTATGGAACCTGTGTGGTCTCCAGATATGCAATGTGCCGTCCAACACACACATTCGGGCCTTGGCTGAAACTTAGCCTCGATTCATCCCAAGTATCCATCTGTTAGAATACCCAGCAGTGTTGTACCCAACTTCCTGCAGTCCCCCTTTTTCAGAGGGAAAAAACACACAAAAAACGCACAAGTCAGTCTAAAAGAAAAAGCAAACCCAAATATCTGAATCCTGACTGATGGAAACGCCACACAATTTGCTTATTTTGAAAAAGACACACTTGCTTTGTAATTTATAAGTTAAAATGGTAATACGTGTGCAGCCAGGAGTTTCTCGAGGAAATGAATAAATAAATAAATCTTAGTATTGTGCAACAAAGATTTCCCCTTAACGTCAGAAAACTGTTTTCTCTGTTTGTCTACACCAATTTTTTTTCCAACAATTGTAATATTAAAAGCATGACACATTGTTAGATCGTAAAAATGTCACCTCATTAACTGTTTCACAAGATCTAAAGGAAGCTTCACTCTCAGCAAGTCATGAGCAGAAAATTGGAGCGTGATGGAAAGTCATTGTGATTTGACCTTTTTTTTTTATTTGAGTTTTTACATGTCCCGGGATGATGCACTGCGTGAATTATAATTGTTTTGGCTGCAACACTGAATGCTTTCTTACTGAAGCTTCACATATTTGACAGGCATTGAGAGGAAAGACCATGAATTGATTTGTAAGTAAGAAGGATGATTTTTTTTTCTTTCTTATGGGTTTCAAACTTGATTGGAAACATGTGAAGATAAATAAGGTTTGGAGGGATGCGCTGCTAGGATGTAATGTTGGTGAAAACCCTGTCAGATTAGCTTTGGACACACTGGAGCCTGTTTAAAACGTTGCTCCTACATTGAAGTAGAAACAGAACGAACACTTCCACACGAAAAAATTAGAATGATCAAATTCAATAACAAATATCTGTTTTTATCTTTCAAAAATAACTCTTGCTGTGTTGAGAGGGAGAAAGTGTGCTTTTTATTACCGCGAGTTTCACTCACGAGGACCTTCTTGTTGCTCTCCTTTGCTCACAGAACGCAATAATAGTCATTTCTTTGAAAGGACCAGAGCTACAAACGGCAACAAGGAAATGTTACTCATCATTTTATTAAAGAGGATCATACCCAGACTCTTAGCAGATATTTATGTTTTATGAAAACCAGTCCCTCAGGCTTCTTTTACCAGCTCTGAGTGAAGGCAGCTGAGGTGGATTAGACAAAATGTCCTTGGAAAAAAGAGCTCACCACAAGAGTAAAGGAAAGAATTTACAGCACAACACTGACCGCCTTGGTGCGTTCCCACTAATGCGAGTGAAGCGTATGGTCACTGTACAGCACTGCAAGTAGAAACACAGAAAAATGCAAAATAAAAATCATAGCATCAAAAATAGTTTTAAGCTAAACGTGAGATATTATTTTTAAGCACAAGACACTGCAATCACATATTTCAATCTGACAAAAATAGTGTACACTATTATGCAGAATAACTCTTAATTCATATTTTCTAAGGACATTTTCTTCATAGAAAAAGACTGCAAGTGAT
Source organism: Hypsolebias antenori (assembly GCA_031762315.1). Taxonomy (NCBI): domain Eukaryota; kingdom Metazoa; phylum Chordata; class Actinopteri; order Cyprinodontiformes; family Rivulidae; genus Hypsolebias; species Hypsolebias antenori. Next base: position 14,731,642 of record JARVGS010000789.1, on the reverse strand, counting down.
AAAATGTGTGGCGCAAAGTTGGAGCTTGCGCTCTCACACCTCTCTGTGGCTTTTCAGCATTCAGAGTTGGTTTTTGCAAGTTTAATCTGGTTGTGCATCTTGAGAAAAATCCCTCACTGGAGCAGCGAAGATGATATCAGGAGGAGAGATAAGTGGTAACAAGCCTCCTCGATCTGCCACCTCTAAAAGCAGACACTTTCCATCTGCTTCAACCTGGCAGCAGGGGTCACTGGCTGGAAATAGGCTGACTATTGTGCTTCCTCATGAAGACTGATGTCAAGGTCAGTGTTAATGCACAGCTGCATCATCAGCAGCTGGGCTGAAGCACAATGATGGTGAAGCTGAGTTAAAGCTTCGGACATCAGAACAAAAACAAAATAGTGGTATGAAAATGGGATTATATTTTTTAAGTTGACATACAACTTTTCATTCGTTTGACTTTTAGCATGCAAAGCTAACGTGGATGCCGTTTGAGTGCCCCTCTTACCACCCATGTGGATGCCTCCTAGATTAAGATACTTCCCTCCGCTGCACACAGTCAATGTGCCCTCATGTAGGACAATCCCGGCACAATCAGTTGGATGACGGCCCATTCAGATTTGTGAAGATTGAAGAAAGCCCATTTAGCAGTTTTTGTATATTGGTGGAGTAAACTTACGACTCTGGGAATAAAACTGCATGTTTGTTCCTGCTTAAATGGCATCTGCAGCTTAAACCGGCATTCACTACACAATATTGGTTTGCCTTGTTTTACATAAATGCTCTTGATAAGACTGAAATGTGAGTGCACATCCCAGATGAGAAATGGTGAAAAATCTGACATGAACCGTTTTACCAACTTGTTGCAAAAGCCTAGCACATGGCAATTCATGCTAAGCAACTTTCTGTGGATCTGTTAGAGAATTTTTGAGAATCATCAGCAATCATTTTTACCACATCCATCCCCAAGCAGAGGAAAATAAGTGATGTGAAGACTTGCTGACATGGTGAAGTTTCCTATAATTCTTGTTTTGGCTAATGCTCCATAGCCACAGAGGAGAATCTTTACTCCCATTTGTCTCACTGTACATTGTGGAAGTGCAAGCCAAAAAAATATTGTTAAGTAGATAATTTTGCAGTGAATTATGAAGCCTATTTGAGATTAAATTATATGCATTTTGTATTTTGGTTACATAAAACTTATCTGCACTGATTTTGTTTTTAGCCACCTAAATAACTTCAACTTTACTGCAAAATAATTAAATAAATGTTTGAAAAATGTGCAAAAACATTAAGATTTTTGCACCTTTAAAAAAAACTGAGCAGTTGGGGTCCCCCCACCTGCATGGAGTGTTGATCTCCTAATCCCTTGGATCTCAAGGTAAACATACAGATTCCCTCTCTAAGGAGGGACACTCACAATATTTAACTAAGAGATTTCAGGTTACTCACCTGAGCACTGGGAACGGCTTTTGTGTGGCTGGACAGGTCAACAGCGTATCCATTTTCACTAGCGGATGGGAATGTGTTTGCTCAGGCCCATCTCCGGTCTTGAGGTGTTTCATTCTGAATGAAAAATCTGCCTCTGATTGTATCTTGCATCATCATTTTTAAACCCATTAAAACAAAACATTTTTAAAAAAGAGCTGCTTGATTTTGAAACGTTTTCAAGTAGTGATTAGCTATAGGCAACTCAAATCTTTTGACTTGAACAGAACTCATTAGCTGCAGGTGGAGGTGAGTGAGCTGATCCTCATGGGGCAGGACAGCACCTGTCAGTACCGGTAATGCTCTTCCCTCAGTCACATCTCATCTCCTTCTTTATCTTTTCTTTACTCAGATAAGCCAGTCTTGCAGGGATGTGTTAGGTGCTTAATATTGCCATTGCATTTGGTGAAACAAGAGAAAAGGAATAGTGTTTTGAAGGACATGCAGATTAACAGAAAGAAAACCGTTTTGCTAAATAATCTTTAGATGTTTCCCATTAGAGTATTCCTTTTGTTTTTCTTGCATTTTCAGGCTAAAATGTTTTCTTGCAGGTGATGCAAATGGTCACAGATTTTGATATAAAATGTCCTAATGTGTGCATCTCGTTGACCTAAAAAGATAGCAGTAATTGCCGCAGATGTGTTTGCAAAAGCATATAAAGACATAATGTATGAACATTTTAGAATATCAAACTTAGTGTTCTCATATGCACCAATAAAATGGGACTTATGCATCGACACAAACTAAATATCTTGAGCAAAGCTGCGGACAAATCTGTCTCAAACTAGCTGTAAACTGTAAATACCACCCTGCAATCTAATCTTTTAATTTTATTTATACTAACATGTGCAGATCCTCTTAAAATTATAGAAGCTCAAGGTGGATTTGCTGACGCGATTGATTGCGGTGCTGACAGAATCGGCAGTGATTGCAGCAATAAGTCACAATTTACTACATCCTTTTTCAGGTTCAGGTTGGGTTAGAAATTAGCAAACAGTGCCCGGGGTGTTACAACACGCCATCTAAGGGTTGGCAGTCTGTCAGACTGATCCTTGAAAAATTATAGTTCTCATCTAGCCCAAGGCAAGAAGAAAATACTGAGAAGTTTGCTCGGGTTGTTCATGTCTAATAGCTTTGACAGGACACGATGAGTAATCCTGCATACATCAGTCATCTATGACAGCAGACACCCACTGACTGATGCCTTGACTTCTCTCCTGCACGTTGCTGTGTTTGTTTAAGAGAATGTCTCTGCTACTGACTATCAAAGCTTATAAAAGTACATTATGAGGCTTAACAGGGCCAGAGCAGCTATTAAACCTCATTTGCAGTATCAGCATAGTATTTTGCAAATTATACACAGTCTGCTCTGGATCTTGCAGGTGATAAGGACTCTCCCTGGGGATTGGGGAAAATGGCTCCATTTGGGCTTTTCAGACGCACTCGCAGGGAGCTGTGCTTGCGCCTCCATTCCCTGGCCTCGTCATCCCACCTTTTTATAAAGCGGTTAGCTGCTCTGTATCACGTCCTGAGATCAGAACGCACCAACAAAGAGTCAGCGTTCACATCAGCAAATAGATCCTGGAGCTGGGTGGGGAGCTGGGGGGGTCATTCAGACTTGGAGCTGTTGAATTGGGCAAGAATGCGTCGCCCATGCCAAGTTTTATTTTGGTGTAGGTCCACTGCAAGAACAATCTCAGAGTGTGTGGCATTGTGGAGGACATCCAAATGTTTAAGATGGAATTCCCTGATTGTTATTGAGAGCTGCACCTCTGCAAAATGATTCCTATCAGCCAGCACTCCTTGATGCGCACACAGCTATTCATTAAAAGATGACTATCGTCAATTCTGAGGTGAGAGCTGGGTTTTCAGGGGCAGTCATCGAGCTGAGATCATTGGGTAACGTCTTCAACTGGCTCAGTTAATTATCTGTCTAGGTCCACTCTCAACCTGGACAACTAAACATGTGTCCTTTTTGGCTCCTTAGATGTTACAGTAATGAGTTTGCACTCGTATGGTAACAAGCATATAAAACTGTCCAGCGTAGATACAACAGAAGATCAAGGCTGCAGCTTCGAGGAATTAGTCATGCTCTGCTCCACTTTTTGACTCCTTTTAGCCTAAAGCTGCTTTTGTCAGTAAGGACTTTGTGTCTACAAGGTATATTTTCTATCACTGAACATTAATGTGCATCTTGCAACTTAAAATGTTAAAATATATTCATGCAGCTGCTCCTGCTTTGGAGAATGGTGGATTATTGAGGGGGAAAAATGGCTCCATTTTTAAAGATGATCTAATTAATTTGCCTTATATACATTTAATATATCTTTTGTATTTATTTTAGGCTTTGTAGACTCATTTAAATATTTTCTGTTCATTTTAGAGCAGCTGTAGTGTATTATGCAACAAATGCTTGCTCTTTATGAAGAAATGGGAAGAGGAGTGTTTGGAACAGCAGGACTCAGCAGCAGAGGGCTCCCTTTTCCCTCTTGACTAGTGTAGATTATTTATTATCATTTCAAATATCTGTTCTCTCATTGATCATGTTGATTGCAATATAGATGATAAGTATATTGCATGGTAAAACTGTAATAGTTTCAATTTGATTGCTAGAAATACAATAAATAATTAAATAAATAAACTGGGCCAGCAGTATTTACTGCAGTTTCATTGCTCTTAAAAATAACACATTCCAGTTTCCAGCTGCATAACGAAGCAATTTCTCTTTCAGTTCTGTATTTAAGTTATTTCTCAAACAAAGTTATCTGTTTTAATTGTGCAGGATGTTTGCCAGATAGGAGTTTCCCTACCATTAATCTTATTGTCTTCCTGACTGACAGACTGGATTATCAACTAAAACTTTCAGCCACTTGAGACCGCTACCAACGTTTTGCTTTCAAGAAGAAGAAAGAGCGAGGAGCCATTCTCTGGGCAGAAAAGAACAGAGGCTGGTGTAACTTAAGCAATGTGGCAACCCTCAGCAGCCCGTCGCATTATCTGGACAAACTAATATTTACTCCCACAGTGCAAACACACTCATTTACTCTGGCTTTATTCAGTGCTCTGGCATTGTTGATGGATTAACTCTAATGATGAAATCCATCCTATCTTCTCAGTTCGATCAGACGGCTTCCCTTTTGAGAGTGCTCCGCATCAATCACTCACAAGTGAAATTACTAAGAATTTTAAACTGAGATTAAATATCAGAGTTCAAAAATCATAACTAGAAAAACTGCAAAAATGCAGTGTGAATGCTGAATTGCTGAAGAACTTGCTGAACAACAGCTGAAACTTGCTAAAAGCATGCTGAAATGTAGAAAGTAGCTGAAATGGAAGAACAAGCCCAAGTTAGCAGAAGAAAGCAGAAAAAACCCCACATATTTGGTTTATTAGAAATGAACAACAACATTAGGAAATTAGCTAAAAAAACTGAAATCAGAAGGGAAAAAAGTTGAAAAGTAGAAAAGGAGAAACTTAAACAACAGGAAGGAAGTGGAAGGAGCTGAAATGAGCTAAAATGTGGAATTGGCTGAAAAAGCTAAATTCAGCACAAAACACCTAAATAGTAGCTGAAATGGCAGAAAAAGCTGAAACTAGCAGATAAAAGCTGAAAGGAGACGTAATAAGCTGACATTAACAGAAAGAAGTTACAGTAATTAGGCTGACAGTAGCAGAAATTATCAAAGAAAACAAATTTATCTGAAAACTGCTGAAATTAGCTAAAAAACAAACACTAAAAAAGCAGCTGAAAAGGTAAAACAAGCTTAAATCCGCAGAAGACAGCAAAAAGAACATGTTTGATGAAAGAAACAGAAATGAGCACAAACAAGTGGAAAAGATCTAAACAGCTGAATAGTAGCTAAACAAGCAGAAAGAAGCTTAAATTAAAAGAAGGAAGTGGAGTGAACACATTTTTGCAGAATTAAGCTGAAAAAAGTTTAAATGAAAGCAAAAATGTGTGGAATTAGATGAAAAAGCTCAAATTAGCATAAAATAGATAGCTGAAATAGCAGAAAAAGATGAAACTTGCATATATAAGCTATTAGGAGCATAACAAGCTGAAATTAGCAAAAAGAAGTTAGAAGAAGTAAAAAAAGGTTGTAGATAGCAGAAAGAATCTAACAGGATCACAAAACAGCTGAAAAAAATGGCAGAAATTAGCTGAAAGTAGATGAAAAAAAGTTTAAATTTCCACAAGGAAGCTGAAAGAAGCTGAACCAGGACAAAATGTGAAAGGAGCAGTAAAAGGTTATAAAAAGAGTTGAAGGATGTAAAATGAGCTCAATTAATTTCCTATAAGGAAAAAAGGGCAGAAAAGGTTAATTTTTTTTTCAAAAAGCTAGCCATAGCACCTTTCTTCTGAACGGGCTGAACGTTTTGATATATGATTCATTGAAACAGCACAAAAACTGAGGAATGAAGAAGATGCCAAAAAATATACAGAACAGAAATGGATTACAATAGTGTGAATACTTATAAACTTCCACACAACAACAACTGGTTAACATAAAAAAAAAAAAAAAACGATGTTCAAAAAATTATACTAAAAGTGAGCTCATTGTGCAACATCAGTAACGTGCATGTTGTTAAAAAGCAGACAGCGTTGTAGAAAAATGGAAATAAAAGCAGCGGCAATCTGTTTCTTTTTTTCCAGCTAGCTTCAGAGGGATCAGAGATTTGCAGCAGTCTGAACATAAAAAAAAAAAAAAAAACAGGCGAGTAATGACTCGGTTTGAAGTCTGACCACAGTGCGGTGAATTTCTCTTTGAGTCAGGTCTGCTTTTAATAAAAACTGATGTGCCTCCTCCTGGATGCTGTCTTCAGAACGCATTGTCAGAATGCATGCATGAAATAGAAATGTCCTCTTTTCTCACTGCAGAGTAACAACAGAACATGTATCACAGAGGCAAACACCTGCAATGATGAGAGCAGAGCAGCTTAACCAACTTATCAACTCCAAGGAAAGATTCTCATGACCAATCTGATTGGATTGTAATGATTACTTTACTGATTAAACCAAAAAAAAAAAAAAAAGGTTGAATTTACAGTCTTAGACGTGAGGAAACATTCACGGTCAAAGTTCCTGACGAATGCGTAAACAATGATTTGGAAAATTTATGCACATGTTCATTGTTTTTAAAGCTGGCTCACTTGTTTCAGAACCAAATAAATTCAGCTTAGACAATTACAAAATAGTAATGTTAAAGTAAAAAAAAAAAAACAAAAAAAACTGGTAGGTGCTTTTTAGTGTTTAATAAAATGTCAATGTGTAAAACTGTTGATAGTTTGGAAGAGGTGTGATCCAGTGTCTGCATGGAGAGTGTAACTGAGCAGCAGCTCAGCTTTCTTTTATTTATATGGTTTTATTTTAATTGGGTCCCTCTCCTTGATGCAGAAACTACTTTTATTTTCCAAGAAATCCATACGAGTAATTACAGGTGGAGGCATGAGGCCCAGTCCATACTTCAAATGAACTAAATCGCCTTAACTTGGCCACTAAATGCAAACTCACAAGCCTTTATTTTTATTTTCGGTGTCAAAGACAGACAGCTGAGCAGCTTGTTAATTCAGTAAGGGAATAGCCCCAACGTGAACAGAGACATCCTCTTCATGCTCGCACCACTGCAACCGGGAGGAGAAGACAAGCACTTCCTCCATCAGCGTGACACTCGGCCTTTGTGTGTCTCAGGTGGAACTGCGCAGAGTGCTGCTACCTGCGTGATGTTAAAGGTGGCTCTTTTCGTTTTCATTTTCCCATGAAAAAAAAAGACACTCAAAAGCAAAGGTATTACTTTCCTGTGAGATATAACTGTTGGACAAGACCACACAACTAGATGCCTTTTATGTTTTGGCAACTCCTAATAGATTAAATGTTCAATTAAAGACAAAATGTATGTTTTACAATAACACTTGACAGTATTTCTGTTGTTCTTATGAACGTGACAACTGCATTTTAGCCTGTTCTCAGTGCGACTGCATGACATATCATTTGACCGACCGCCTTGTTGTGTTTGTGTGTACATGTTTTGCAAAAGCCACCCACAGGCTCATCACCTGTGCTCAGATGAGATAACAGCGAGCAGAGCACACAAGCTCCATGGATACTGGTCCGATACACGCAGAATCTGCTGAATACTTTCTGTGTACATGACAAGCTGGGACAAAAGCTGTCACCGTGGAGCGAGCCCAAGAGATAGTGCAACAAAAGGTGAAATGTAAACAACAACGACAGTCATTAATCAGCCTTTTGACCTTGCGTGGCTGCTGCCACTCCCTGAGCATTTGCAACGGTGGCGCCAGAAAGAACTGCCAGCCCCTATATCACCTGACTGATTTTAAGGAACTTGTTGGCGGATCACCAAGACAGGCTCGCATCAACATCAACACAAATATACACTGACCTCTCGACGTGCAATATCTGCGAATGAATACATCCCTGTCTGACCTTTCCCTTATTGACAGTATTGTTAGGTTTAAACAACCAACACTGGCCATTGGTGCATTCGTGAACACGAAGGCCCTCGCACTGTGTCACGCAGTCCACTGCAGCTCTAAACCAACGCAGCGAGGAAGAAACGAGGCCCTTTGAAGAACACGATGTGCAGCCAGTTGTGGAGAAGCATGCACGCTGCTGTTATATGCTTCTCACTCAAACGCGCCTCACCCATCCCGGCACTCGCACTCCGCACTGACCCAAAGGGCGGCTGCTAATTTGGCATGGCGAAAACACGAGCTCAGAACTGAATGAAGGGTCTGACATAGCCACTCCACCGGGAGGAGAGTGCAGCTACACAACGTGAACCGAGTGACATCACAGACATTTGAAAAAAAAAACAAAAACAACCAGACAACAGCAGGAAGAAGGAAACAGAAATATGTCACGCAAGAGAGTAAAGAGTTCAAAGTGAGCCTTTACTTTAACAAGACTAAATGTGAAAGAGTTGATCTTTAAGTTTTGTACATTTCGATCAGATTTTTAAAATGTAATTCATAGTAAATTATACATTTTTGTAGAAAAAAAAATATATTAATAATTGGTTGCTCCTACATACAAGTTCTTTGATTATCTTCCTTGAATGATCATTTTATAACAAGTCTCATATTATTGATCTTGATTATGGGATTTTTTTTCCACACAGCCATGAATTTACTCACACCTTCCTAATGCCACAAATACTCACAAGCAGTGTATTCATCCACAGCTGAAAATAGTTCCCACCAGGTTCAACGTTTACCCTTCTCTGAATAATATTTGCTTGAAGCAAGATATTTAGAGAAATGACTTAGTATTTTGTAAAACAGCAAAGATTCGTGAAAGCTTTCCTTTCCTTTTTTTTTTTTTTTGCTGGAATGATTGGGCAGCAAATAAGTAAGTAAATCACAAAGTATTGAGAGACTGACTCTTTCAGTGCTTTAAATTTTACCAATTACATTGCTTTTTAGTTTGATTTTTCAACAGTAACTGTATCTAAACACCTTATACTGTATATGTTTAATCAAAACAATCAGCAGATTAATACAAAGTAAAACCTCACGTTGTCTAACTTTTTTTTTTTAGCTTCTGCCCAAACACATAACATCTAGTTTTTTGAATTTCAATGAGGATTTTTCTCCATGGACCTACAGTAGTTTGGCTTACCATGTGCATTTTTGAGGAGAAACATCATCATCTTATTATCACCTAATAATAGTTTGAACCAAAAGCCCTTTTTTTTTTGCTGGTAGCATGCAGCATGTGTGTGGCAACGTTTAGCACAGTGTGTGAGCACACTTTAAATAAGTTTCCACAAATTAGAGGATTCTTCTTCACCGAGGACTGTCTCTTTTTTGTGACTAAAATAGAGTTCTACTATGAAGCCCTTAAACATTTTTCTGTGTTTTAAAGCTCCGGTGAAAAATTAAAAAAACTAAACTTTCATTGGATGTTGATATTTACATAGCAATTACTGGCAAGACACAAAAAGAGCTCAAAACCGTCCAGTTTTACAAAAAAAAAAAAAAGCCTTTTTATCATAGCTGTGCTTTCAGTCAGGAAAATTTATTGTGTTTGCAAAACTAATTTCATGCTCTTTTAGTCGTCTGTATGTTATAATCAAAACTGGGCTCTTCAGTTCCACATGATCCTGTGGTTATTCTTTACATTGCTGCTAGATCCTCAGAGGAGCAAAAGCGGCGGCGCAATCTCCCGGGAGAAAAAGTTAAATGATACGTTTTCATTTAGAAAGCCAAATGTCATCATCATGTCTCTGTCCCCTTTGCTTTCAGACCATCTGGTTGATGTGGTGAGCGGGTAGAGCAAGTAAGAACATGGGAGGGAGACATTTATCATCCTCTAGACTTCAGAGTTTGTAACTCTGCCTGCTTGGAAATCCTGCGGACAGTCAGTGGAAAAAAATAAAATAAAATAAAAATAAGAAAAAAAGTAAGTGGTGATTGAAGTACAGGAGTTACAGAGCTGCTGCTTTGGTCCTTCAGTTTTAGGTGCAGCTCTGTATTTTCTGTTTTAATTCCTTTCAGAGCAGAAAGTTCTTATCTCTGACTTCATTCTGTTCTGTCAAACAGTGCACCATTAGGCTGGCGTTTGTAACTCATGACGGTTTCTGCACAAGCTTGTCCAAAATCACACCATCCATGTCAAAGAGTGGGATTCGCTCACGTTGGAGCATTGCGCCTGTTCGCATGCGCCATGCTTTTATGGCAAGTCAATTCATTTGAAACTTCAGACACGACTACAAGTGCTGACACCGGCCTTTTTTTCTCTAAAGTTGACTCTTGGCCAACTTGCCACTCTCTCTTTTTTTTTTTTTCTTAAACTAAAGAGTCATGTATCTT
>JARVGS010000789.1:14665188-14678997 GCA_031762315.1 Hypsolebias antenori | reverse complement strand
TCCCTTAAATACCTTTAGAATCTGTATCACTCCGCCTTTGTCTCTCAGAGTTACAGTACACCTGTACTGTATACATCTGCTGCGGACCCTCCCCCCCTCCAGCAACAGCGGAAAATTTCCATTGTCTTTGTCAAGTACCAAGTGCGTGCCGTAATGACGTAATGACGCATTTACACCGTAACTCAATTTCATTGTTTTCAATGGGGGTCGTTTGTAAGTCCGAGTTGTCGTAAGTCGGGGGCGCCGTAACTCGAGGACTACCCATTGCAAAACCTATCTCCAGTGTAGCACCGTATTTTCTACCGTACATGTCACTCCACCCTATAAGTTGCATGAGTCCAAACATGTCTAATAAAACTGGAATCATCCATAAATATGTCACTTTGCCATATAAGTCGCATCTATTACACGTCGCCGCTGACAACCCGGAAATTTGGGCCAGTGTTGAGTCAAAAATTGATTGGCTGCCAAATGGCAGCTGCAGGAGCGTGCATGGGAAGACTTTAATAAGAACTGAAGATTAACACTTAAAAACAATTATTTGTTCGCACTTTGACGGTCAAATCATCTGCATTTTCAAAAGCCTATACGTGGAAGTAGGAGCGTGCACAGAACAACTCGCTGTGCATCTCTTTGAAATTTAACAAGATAAACACCTAAAACAATTATTTGTTAGCTCGACTTTATTGTAAAGATGTGTCTTAGTTGAACTTTTACTTCATAAATGCACTTCAGTGGTCAAATCAGCTGCATTTCGCCAGGCAGTGCAATGAAATGAAGATGATTTTGCTCCAGGCGTGCTGGATGAAGGCGACCCGATGGCACGCCGATTGTGTTATTAATATCCACTTTTACATGACAACTGCATGCCATACAACTCAAGTGCCATCTAGTGGCTGAAAATGGTAGTGGTCAATATGTTCAGTCAGAGTGAATGAAACCGGTCATATCTCAGTCAAAAACTAGCTTATAAATTTGGGGAAAATCCATAAATAAGTCGCTTCGGCATATAAGTCACAGGGCAAGCAAATTATGCAAAAAAACGTGACTTATAGGCCAAAAAATACGGTAGTCAGCAGTTGCATTGAACATGTCAAGAACATAAGTTTTATTTTGACACCTACAAATGAGCCCTCATCTTGACAAAAATGGTATAAAGTTACTGCCCTGGATGTTCAGTTACAGTTAGTCCAGTAACTGGACTCATTAGAGTTAAAATGACAGAATAAATAAAAATAAAGGAGAGGATTCCAGATGGCGGTCACAGGAGGAGGAAAAATATTCACAGGGAATGCAAGGAGAATACAGAGGCCAACAATTTTCATGCGATGTTCAAATGTCCAGGAAAAATGCTCTTTCAGCAACAGCGATTGATTCCAAGTGAGTCCAGCTGTTCCTCCAGTCTGGACCACTTACAACCGTATTCTTGCCAGTTTCCACCTGCAAGGTGAGGAGGCGAGGTGGGACAACGAGCCTCTGCTAACCCTAACAGTGTTCAGGCCTTTTTCACCTTAACACTGTTTTTGGTTCCTTCCAGTTCTATCCCCTAAAGTTGTTTTCAGTATACTGTATTTAATAAATCCAGTGTTACAAAGTTAAATCACACAGAGGTAAATCTGTCTTTTTTGAACCACTGCATCAAGCGTTTATATCAATTTAAAACCGCAGTGCTGCATTAACCAGCGTCTATTCATGCCTTTTATGCACAGGCCTGAACTATCACCTGTCAGGACCCACAAAGAGTTTAGCTGTTCCTCAGCTGTTATCAGTATTTTAAATCTTTGTTCTTGGATGTTTAAGTCGAAGCTAACTTAGTGCACTGGGAGCTGACAGTAAACACTACTTGCGCTGACAAGTGACGCCCAGCGCTGAGTAGCTGCAGAACGAGAGGCCTCATCTGAAGGAACGGCTGTTTGGTTCTTATGTTTTGCTATTCACGGCTCGACGTCGCAGATTTGTTCAAACTGAAGTTTTTTTTATTTTTTTATTTTATTTTATTTTTTTCAGTTCTGCACTCGTCTCTGATCTCCAGGTCTTTGCTGTGTTCCTGAGCACGCAGTTTTTACATTTTAGGACTCTTGAGACCGTATTACCGTGGATGTAGTTCATTCAAAATGTTAAGAGAGTTAATGGAAGGAAGAAGTGATGATGCAACACCCACTGTGATGAAATGGCATAAACAGCTGGTGCTCTTATCTGCTCTGTCTGCTCCTCAAACTAAATGATCTGACGTTAGTTTCTGCAAACTGCTGCTCCTCTCTGCTGCCTTTCATGGTCAGTGGTTTGTAATCCTATTAATGTTTTGTTTTTTTGTTTTTTTTTTAATCCTGGCTACAAAAACTCTGGATGTGGAAACTAATAGTGTGGAATGCACCAGAGTGCAACAAAATCACAAAAATGACTGACACTAACAACAAATATTGTATAATTACATATGTATAAATATATATTATATATTAATATTCTCCAAAAAATGGCTACTTTGTCAACTTTACAGATAAATCAGTGTATTAGTAAATTAAAGTTATTCACAGAACTTACTTTGAATGCTTTTCATTGAGATTGTTTTAACAACTTCAGCAATACCCGTTGCTGTCAATCCTGTTTATCTGTTAGCAAAATATCTTGTGAACCACAGGGCAGATTTTACAGAAATTGCCGTGCAGGAACTAATCATAGGACTTAACTCTACAAATGATTAACTTTTAAATTCAATCTAATTCAGGATGGCTGCCACAGCTAGTCAGCGAAAACAAAAAATGGCTGTCTCAGTTTTACAGATCTGGAGCTAGAACATTATATGTTAGTAGCTGAGAGTCATGAATAACACACACTCTGAGCAAAAAATAAAATTAAAATTAAAAAATATATTAAAAAATAAATAACACACACTCTGAGCATGAATTCTTACAATATCACACAACATGGGCGTATAATGTTGTTTTTTTTTTGTTGTTTTTTAATGCCTCATCTTGAGATATTTTTAGTCCTAAAGTCTGGCTTGAACGTTAGTGTAAGATTATTTATTTTTGATTTCAATTAATGTGCTAATCTACAGGGTCAGTTATTTACTGATGTTGATCTATAGATAAGGAATTGTGCCGTGTCTTTTTTTTTTTTTTTTTATAAATCTTTATTCAAGCAAATGACACAAGTATACAACAAACAAATGAATGGAGTATAGAGAAGAACACAACACTTACCTGAACAAATAACCAGGGGTGTTCATTAAACAAAGATTCACAAAGATTTGCAGATAGAAATTGTCCTAAGGGCCTTTTTGTTGATGGTCTGTTATTAATTTTACATATAGTTCCACATCCTTAATAAAATGAAGAAAGCATGGTGTTTTGTTAATAAATTTACATTTAATAATGTAAAATTTGGCCAAAAGAATTAGCAAGTTTATAATAATAATAATAATAATAATAATAATAATAATAATGATAATAATAATGATAATAATAATAATAATAATAATAATAATAATAATAATATAAGTTGAATTGATTTTAGTTTGTTTTTTCAACAATTTGCAAAAAATAAAAAAATAAACTATAAAAACACAACAGTTCCTGTATGTGCAGGCTTTATGTGTGTGTGTGTGTTTAGATGAAGGACTTTCCTTAATATTGTGGAAGGATCCTGGAACTGAATGAAAAGATAGTCCTTAGAAAGCAGTTGAATGCCATGACAACTCGGAACAATCTCAGATTTATTCCAAACATTTAGAAAGCATTGTGCGCGCGGCGTCAATCATCCATTATTTGGGGGCCCCTGAAATAAATGCAAAAACTGCGGCCGGACAAAAGCTTCCAACACGGAGCCGGACATTTGTCTACATTTCTCCCATTGTCTGCAGCTTAGCAATCGGTTTGTATTTGTGTTTGCCCGGGCCCGACCACCCAGGATGCGCAGAGGAGCGGCTAAAAAACGCGCAACATTGTCACCCACATCACATACTGCAGAGGGAGGAGAGCGGAGGGGAAAGTCTTGAAGGAGAAGAAAATAAAGTAAAGCAACAATGATACTCGGATTTCACACAGGAGAAGGGGGGGGGGGGGGCGCACTTTAAATGACTCTCCACACAAGCAGAAAACAAATATTAGGATGCGCTGTCATGATATTAGAGGAAGATTTATTATGAATAAAAAAAAAGTTAGTTTGATTTTCTTTTTTAAAATACAAAATCATCTTGAAAACGTCTTTCTTGATGTTATTAAAAAAAACTACTACTACCATTATTATCACCATTATTATTATTATTATTAAAAAATATGATTATTGCTCCTGTAATACTTCCTTTCAAACAAACATTGCTTCAGTTTCAGCTCATCCTCTTGTCCTTAAGCCCTGGCCAAAATATTGACACAAAAGGTTTACATAAATTATCTCCCAGTGTTTGAACGGAGCAGGTCGCTCCTTGTTTCTGCGCTGAAAAGCCTCGTGTCTTCCAGCACCCGTCTCCAAAAATGTTCTATAAAACTATAAACGATGGAAAAATTGAAAGCAGTGGCATCAGTTTGTTAAAAAAAAAAAAAAAAAAAAACAGGCTCTTTTTTTAAAGTATTGTGGCCATAAAGCTACTTGGAGGTTCTTTGTATGTAAATAGGGTGTAAAAAGGGCCCTCCCCGTCTTTGTAATTAATTGACACGTTATACCACTCATCATGTTCTGAAGCACCAATGGTAGAGGCTCGGATCTCCCCAAAACCCACAATTTCACATCTGCAAACACTGTCTTCATCCACTTGACTCCTAAGACCCGCCCACACGTGGCCAACCTTTCGCGTGTTTTAATGCTTTTTCACTGCAGGTTCACGCGCTCAGACCAACCTTATATGGACTGATCGGACAAGGTAATGGCTTATTTCCCTCTAGCAGCCAGCAGTAGCACAGTATCCATGAGCCACATATAGCACTTCAGCCACTTTGGCATCCTTCCTGGACTTACAGAGACTGACTGGTCCACTTGCTCAGGCAATGGTTTTCCACAGTGGCTGCTGCTTCCACTGCACTTCAGCGTAGAGCGACTCTTGTGCTCTTCCCAGTTCTCCCCTCCTGAACAGTTTTTTTTTTTGCCTCTGCTTCTTGTCTGTTTCCTCCACGACAGCGGATTGTCCCCCACGAAAAGGCTGGTGCGGCAACTTTTTCCATTCCCCCCCTTTGCATATTTCCCCCCCTACCCCGAATATGTCGTTGACCAACACAAAGACGGGCTTTTCTGTAAAGGACATTTTGGACCTTCCTGACACGAATGATGAGGACGGATCTATCACCGGAGCCGAGGAGGACACGGAGGGATCGGAGACCACGTCCACGACGAAAACCACGGGAGTTTTGGTGCAAAGTCCTCTAGAAAACGTTCAGAACCTGCCTTTAAAGAACCCCTTTTATGACAGCAGCGACAACCCTTACACACGGTGGCTTGCTACTACGGACAGTATTCAGTATTCATGTAAGTATAAAGTCCTCACTAATCTGCTTCATGTGCGCAATTTTCAGCCTTTGCGATTATATTAAGTCATAATTGATGGCATATTGCGCCCTATATGTCCTTGCGCCGTTCATCTTTACGCAGCGTGCACCGCTCGTCTCGACGTGTTTGCAGCTGCTGTGTTAAGACTCAGCTCACATTGCAAGAATTCAATGAATAAAACGCTGCCAAAACAACAGGGTTGCAGTCTTTAGCCGGTTTGTTTCATTCAACCCAAACATTAGAGTGAGAAATGTAAAAAAAAAAAAAGCGCGTTTTACGCATTTGGAAGGAGACAATGCGCATTTTACGCGCTCCACTGAATCGCTCTGCTTTCAGAAAACTGGACTTCTGGTGTCCTGTGTTTTGTTTGGCCCGGATCCTGTTTTTATTTCTAAGGAGTTCAATTTGATCAAATTTGTTTTATTATCCCACGTTTGTGTGATTAAATCAATCTCTAACTCGGAGCAAGTTTCAAACCATTTTGCGCAAAGGCTGAATTTGTGCCAAAAAAGCTGCATTCAATGTTGATGCTGAACTGAACATGTGGCCTGTGCGTCTCAGAACTTCCCGGCGTAACATTTTGACAGTGTTTCTCCCGTTTCTTGTCCCAGTGCACGGTCTGTCCGCCAGCTCTCAGGACTCGGCCAAGTCCCCGGAGCCGTCCGCGGACGACGAGTCCCCGGACAACGACAAGGAGACGTCCAGCAGCGGCGGCAGCGACTCGGGCAAGAAGCGCAAACGGAGGGTGCTGTTTTCCAAGGCGCAGACCTACGAGCTGGAGCGCCGCTTCAGGCAGCAGAGGTACCTGTCCGCGCCGGAGAGGGAGCACTTGGCCAGCTTGATCCGCCTCACCCCGACCCAGGTGAAGATCTGGTTCCAGAACCACCGGTATAAGATGAAGAGAGCGCGGGCCGAGAAAGGTATGGAAGTGACCCATCTTCCTTCTCCCAGGCGGGTGGCCGTGCCCGTCTTAGTCAGGGATGGAAAGCCTTGTCACACTCTTAAAGCTCAGGACTTGGCGGCCACTTTTCAGGCCGGGATCCCCTTCTCTGCGTATAGCGCGCAGTCGCTCCAGCACATGCAGTATAACGCGCAGTACGGCGCCGCGGCCACGCCGCAGTTCCCCACAGCGCACCACTTGGTGCAGACGCAACAGTGGACTTGGTGAGAGAGATTCTAGAGACTTGACTTGGAGGTGCTGTATAGGGAGTTTCCGCACAAAGCGAAGCAAAGAAAAAAAAAATCAACAACACACACACACAACAAAACAAAAGACTTAATTTTTTTTTTTTTTGCAGCTTGACTCATATAAATACCATTTTTTTTATTCGGGGCTCATGTGTGTGCGCCGTGTTTACATGTTTTCGTTAAGAAAACTGGGTCCGACACCCCCACCCCCTCATCCCCACCCGCCCCCTGACAGATTTTATTAAGAATGTCAATGCTCTTCTTGTGAATTTATTATTTTTTTGTAAAGTATGTTGTGTGTTGGTTGTAGAGATGTTTTCTCTCTCTCTCTTTTTTTTTTTTTTCATTTTGTCCCTTCGTGTTATTATCAGCACGTGCGAACCACTTTATCTAATTATAGACAATTTTAATTTCTTGCTTCTTTTATGGACCGGAAAAAAAATATTTATGGCCATGAATAAAAACTGGCAAGTTTTCAGCCTTTTTTTCCCCCCTTTGGTTTTTATTTCTTGTAAATATATTTGTGGCAAGTGGTGTGGATGCAGATTTAGACTTATATATAAAAAAAAATAATAAAAGAGAATCAAAACTTTGGGCAAAACGTGTATTAAAAGGAGAAATGTTGCGCGACAATGACTAACAGATAAGCTTAAAAATAAAAAAAAAACACGACTTTATTTTTTTCGTGATTTAAATTTTGGTTTTGAGCGTTTTTATTAATTTATTTGAGTCATTGCACCACAATAGGAAAAAGACAAACATATTATGGAGCAAAATGGAGCTAATCATGGGAACAAATCTGCGCACTTCACTCCTTTCTCTTCTGGGTTAAAATTAATCCGGTGAATATTTTTCCTCAGTCCGAACATCTCACTAATAAAGAGCCTAAAGTCACTTGTGAAATGGGACCAAAATCCACTCACTTAATATAAGTGGGCTTCTCAACATAAGAAGCTTTTGAGCCGAAAGCACTCCTTTTTGTCAGGATCGCCAGCCACTCCCGGCCTTGGGTGCAAAGTGGCGCAGAGCGCATAATGCAATAAATGTTTTGTTATCTTATTAAGGCGCTAAATTGCAACTAGAGCGGCACCAATCAATATCTTCTTTGTTAAAAAAACCTTACAGCCTCTGATAAAGTTATTTTGACATGATGAGCGACTAAATTTGACATTAAAATATGTGGAGGACGCGTAACCCGCGGAGCGCGCTCTGCAGATTATCTGACTCCGTCAATATCTTGGGTAAATATGATAACCCAGTGGAGAAAATCTATGCTTTTTGTTTGTCCCGGGACAGAATTCTCCCAGCAGATGTTAGAGTCGCCCCTATCATCACAGAACAAACAGCTAAATTAGGCAGATTTGCTAATTATTTACAGAAACAGGTCCCCCGGGTGGGGAGAGCTACTGCTTTTGTGCCATTTGTCCCTGACAGAAAGGGCTCCTCTGTCCTAAACACCGGTTGAGCTTGTAGGTCAGATAAATCAGCAACTTCTTGTTGTGGTTTTTGGGGGAGTTAATTTCCAGGGGAATTAAGAAATGGTTTAAAAATGGCACCGGGACAATGATTTGTAATGCAGCGCGTAAAGGGAAGCGCTTGGACTTTGTTCCTGTCGGGGTTCTGCAGAATCCAATAACACACCCCAAAGACAAAAAGCCCAGGTTCGGTTCTGCTGCGTGCATGTTAACAAGCTGCAGCAGAGGAGACGCAGACAGGCTCGATAGAGAGAGCTTCTCGGTGCTGTTCAGAGTCAGGGAGATGAATCCTTGGGCTTTTTGTCCCGCCTGTCACTCGGTGCCATTGTGATCCTTCGCTGCACACGTTGTGCCCCATATGGGCAGCTGGGTTCGGGAGAAGGAGAAAAAGAACCTCTTACAACCCCCAAATTGTATCAAGCTGTCAAATAAAGCATTGTTGTCTCTGAAAGAAAAAAAAAAACGAATTAAAAATTCGTGCTATATCTATCCTGGTTGAAAAAGAAGAAGCCCCATTCACGCGTAACAGGGAGTCCTTCTTCCTTGATAGAGCTGTGCCAACAGCAGCCTTCTCATTTCTATTTCCCTTCCATCCCTCCTTTCTCCGGAGTGAAAGGCTGATTATTGTCTGACTAAAATAAAAGAAGAAGAAGTGGCTCAGAGCGCAAAAAACTATTTTTAATTCCAGACAGTGCTCTCCACTGTTTGACTCCTGTTGGGTCTAATTATAAAAATGAAAACGTGGAAAAATGTTTTAGCCCCGATTAAAAGACTTCCGTTTCAACTATTTATAGCCAAATTAATGTCGGAATTCACTTGGAATTGTGACGTTTTCTGCTGTTTTTATAGCAAATATCAACATAGATGCTGATTAATTCAAATGCGGAAGCTTTTAGTAGCATTTTAGTTTTTATTGCAGAAGATGCAGCTGTTTTCCGAGCAGGTTGTGGGGCTTTGAATTGCAAAATTAAAAAATGGTATTTTGTCAAGAATTATTCAAAGAAAACAAAATCTAAAATTTTCCCAAACGGAAGCGCCAGCTATGCTCAACACTTTATAACAAACTTCCAGTGAAATAGATATATATTTGCGCTTCAATATCAAGCCAGAAAATAAAAGTGCTCCTCCCTCAGCTTTGCATCAAGGTCAGATTTATCAGAAATTGCTTTTGGCTGCTTGAGGGGATAAATCAGTGCCACATTAAAACCTGCCTCATAGTTCAACCTGCGTGGATAACACCATTATATACCTCCGAATGCAACACTTGAGGAAATGTGCACTTGGGACACCATGGAGCTTCATTTGAACCTCTGCATGAATCATTTTGTTCCTATCACGCACATCACCAAATAAACGAGGCTTTTGAATCTAATTTAAGCGGCGCTTTTCATTTAAAGGCGAGCTATCTGGGGTTTTATTACCTTAAAAGAAGATCCAGATTAGATTCGCCTTCGATATGAAAGAGATGGAGCGATGGCGCACAGGAGGATGCGAGGAGGAGGAGTTGTTGCGCCATGCTGCCACGAGATGGCAGCAGAGGTCTTCACTTGGCGTCAAGCAGCGTTTTTCTTTTATTCCTACCTGCAAACCTCCACCATCCCTTCATTCCATCACTGCAAATTACTGCAACTGCTGAAATGAGCACGTTTTCTCTCTTTTCTCTCTCTCTCCTCTCATCTTCTTTTTAATGAACACACGTAGCAGCAGACTTGACAGTCTTTTTAAGTGCGTGATTGCGGTTTATGACATTGTTATGGATCTTGAGAGCATAATCATATCGCTCTTCAAAACAAACCAGACAGGACGTAAACAGTCCACAGGCAATTAGTGCCGTTTGCAGTTCGCACTTGAAAATAAAGCGAAGAGGATGATGAGGAGGAGGAGGAGGGCGTCCGAGGTTCTCCACGGTGTGGCGCAATAGGATAGGAGGAGAAATATGGCGCACGTTATTTCACTTTAGGTGGAAAAAGATACTTTTTTTTTTTTTTTACGATAAAAAGGTGTTTAGTAAGAAATCATTCCAGCAAAGGAGAGTGAGTTCTCAGCATTAACAAAAACTGTCATCTGTATGACTATTTCTGTTGTTGACAAGTCAAAATGATGAATATGATTAAGAGAAATGACCTTACCTGTCATAATGGGGTCCTCATAAAGTCCTGATAAAGCTAGTGACCAAAAAAATAAATATTGAACAGGTAAAAAATAAAAAAACACGTGTCACGTGTTAATTATAGTCACTTTTTGTGCTACAAATTGCCTGAAAACCATCATCTCGTGCAGAGAGAAGTGGCAAGATCTGCTAAAAACATCAAAAGGGTCGACTGACGTCACCATCTTTCAACACCTTCTCAGCTCATCAGTGAGCTTTGCACCTGCAGGGGGCCTCGTTGGGCTGAAAACATTAGTTCTCCATGATGAATCAGGGCAGAGGAAATGAGTCTGATCTGAGAATTCATTCATTTGGACTCTAAAATGAACAAGAGCATCTTCACATTTTGGAAAAGTAACAGTGGATGTGTTATAAAGTGACACAAAATGATAAACAATGCGCAGCTGAATTATTAGTGAAATTTAAAAAAAATGCTGGGGCAGGTCCATAAGATGAGTTCACAAGTTCTCTCACTGGGACAGAGCATCTACCAACAAAGTTCCCCCCAGCTTTCCATCTGGACAAGAAGAGCTGCGAGCTGACAAACACACAAACACACACACGTGAGCATCTGGGCTTTCAACAGAGAAGTTCCACCAGAGCTGCAGCTGACACCAGGTTCCTGTGGAGTTGAAGAAAGCCGCGCTTCACCTCTGACCATCTCCAGCTTCTGACACGATGAGCTCATTTACAAACTTTAAACTTTCTGGGGTTGTCTTCAAAGTTTGTCTGGGGCTGGGTGTATTTATTCCCTGTGACGCCTGCAGAGTAAGTGTGTTAAATTCATCACAAATGATGAGGCAAAGTCAACCAAGGCTTTTTCAGAACACATTTTTTATTGGCAGATTTGATCCTAATTCAATTTGTCTCATTTATGGACTAATTGCTTAATTAAAAAAAAAGACCATTAGTTTCTTTCTTTCTCATAAAATTCACAAAAATGGTTTCCTGATAATTTAGCGATATATAATAACTCAGCTTATTATAGGAAAAACATTCCAATTTGGCAAATGTTAAAGATAACTTTCTGTATCCTTGATCTCATGTGCACATGAAAAAGGCTAATTTATTCTAATGTTTCACTTTTAAGTTAAAAACATCTTACAGTGATACATTAAATATTATAAATCCTCCCATTTATCACAGTGGAAACAATTAGTTATCCATCTTTTCACTTAGGGTTTCAATTTAATATTCACTAAATGCACAGAGACACATGACAACACCACTGGTAATAAACAAAATACAATTTGAGATATTTAAGTCGAATTAAAAGTCAGTAATGTTTCTCAAAACTTAAATGCCCTTGAATCAGTCAATCAATTAATAAAATCTGGGAGTAAAGTAATGTGTTCTGCTTCCTTGCAGAAAACAAAACCTTTTTTTTTCCACTGTGAGGAAAACACTGATGGTGCAGTTCCTCCAATGAGCTGCTTGCAGGTTTAAAGCAGGGCTAAAGTGCTGAAAATGAGCAGCGACCATTTCAGTGTCATCTTTGTGAAGAAGCGGTGCGCGTCAAGGTTCTTGACTTTGCTGAATGTAGAGATTAGGAAAACAGCAGAGTGAGCAGAAAGATGAGGAGACTGACCGGAAAGGTAAAAGTAGAGAGCTCAGACAGAATCTTTTTTTTTCCCCCCGTTTGTTTCACCTCACTTCATCTTCGGATCCATAAAATGTGAGTTCTGTGTCTGAAAAAATCAAATAAAGGACTTCCAAAATTCACAGTTGTCTTTTATTTTGATAAATGTTAATAATAATGATAAAAAGAGTACATGTCATTTATACATTTTAATTTTTAACATTATTGTCCTTGCATTTATGACATAATTGTTTATTAAAGCAAATTCTGACAGTCAGGGTTTCATATATTTGTCAGAAATATTTACAAAGCTAGTTAAGATTAAAAAAAGAATCATACGGACTGCTATTTATAACAGAATGTGTGTTAAGTAGGGCAACTAAAATCATCTTTCTTCCACTCTTGTTGGAATTCAAGCACAATCACATTATTCATATTATTAGATAAATGCCTGGCTCTTTATTTGTCAGGTTTAGCAGGGCAAGCATGTGTGGGAAAAAAATATTTTTTCCTTATTTGTGATTTTTTTTTTTTTTGTAAGAGACCTAAGATTCAACACACATATTGTTGTTTTAAAAGGTTATGAAAAAGCCATTTTTGTGCTTGTAAAATGGCTTGATTTAAATGTAAGAGTTAGCAGTTTTAGAAGAAGCTCAATAAGAGGAAGTTAATTTAATTTACGGTCTCCACCGCAGGGTCTGGACTCCACTGTGAAATGCCAATTGTGAGACAAACCATGAAACAAATAAAAATAAACACAAACATTGGTTATAAATACATGACAATAAAAGCAAACAGCATAACCATTAATAGGGGATTTGTGTTGTGATTTAATCTTTAACAGAGATACCTGTTTTTGCTTTTATTATGGTATTTTAAAAGTTTTAAACTGAAAATAATTAGACGTCACTGTTTCACAGTAGAACCATCCATAATCAGTTTAAACTGCCTGAATGTGATTAAAAATAGTACATACAGTAAAATGCTAAAATTTCTATAGGTGATATTGAAGTGATCATTTTTATTGGTGGCAAAGCAGAGCAAAGCCTTTGAAAAATGCAAGTGTTCATAATGTCAAATAATGAAAAAATACAATGACCCAATAAAACACAAGAAATTCAGGTTACATTGTTTTAGCTTGTAATCTTCAAATTGCTTGGCGTCTGTAATTAAAATAGTCCTGCATGCGAACAATACAAGCATTATTAATGAATAAAATAAATGACTGGGAAGAGATTGCTGACCTGCTCGTGCTTTTTAAAAGACTACTTTGAACAGAACAATATCTTAGCAATATAAACAAGTGGCACAGGATTTATGGTTACTTGTGCTCCTCCACTCAGACCATCAGGGATCTGTTTCATTCTTATGTCCTGCTTATTGGTCTTCTCGCCCTGCAGGCAGCTGCGCACTGCAACATTTTTACTCATTATTAATGGAATTACTCAAACAACCAATCTAATCTAGAGAATGTAGATGTTTGAATCTGAGATGTGTCATTAAATAAATGTCTTGCTTTATTTCATATCCAACCATAATTTGGCTCCAGAGCAGCTGTGCAGATCCGTGCAGCTCAAATGTTGGTAACAGTCCAGTGGAGTTTGCAAACTCTGTAAACTCAGCAGTGCATGTCATTTAGAAAATAAATAGTAAAATGACATACAACAAATAAATATGTTTGTTACAAAAAACAGTTACTAAAGCCATAAAAATCAAGTGCGAAGAAACTGTTGGTTTATTTTATTTTAACGACTATTTAAATCTTGAAATAAAAGGAAATCAAAAAAAAAAATAAAATAAATGGCATATTACAACAGTAATTAAAAATACTGTACATATATATATATATATATATATATATATATATATATATATGTATACATACATACTGTATATATATATATACACACACATGTACATATTTTTAGTTTAAAATGTTA
>JARVGS010000789.1:14633402-14646089 GCA_031762315.1 Hypsolebias antenori | reverse complement strand
AAAGACAAAACTTTTATACGCCTGGCTCTGTTGATTTGCTACTTGGGGGTCAAATGTTATCAAAAATGTTAAAATGAGATGTTTATTCTGGCTGTTTAGGATCAGAATACAGTGACCACAGCTAATTGGACATGGTCATTGTAAATTTTAATTTGTTAGGTAAATAAACTTGTCAAGAGATGTTTACAGAAAAAAATACACAAATGGCTCTGAATTATGTTATAAATATATTTAGATCAGACGTCTGTGTGTATTGTAGGTGAAACAGAAACATTACCATACCTGAAAACAGAGCATGTTATTGACAACTGATCAAGACAAGTTTTGTGGTGCACATTTAAATGGCAAGGTGTGAACTCTGCGGATCACTTGCAACTGGATTACTCAAAACAGATATACATGTTTTGAACAGCTCCTTTAAAGCCTTTTCAGGCATTAAACAATGGCAAAGAATAGCATGCACAATCTGTAAAATCAAATTATTCTGAAAAGTTCAAGTGAGCATTGTGTCTTGATGAGGAATATTTCATGTTCTGAGAAAATACACAATGCTCACTAGTGAGTACTAATGTTAACTACTGTTGTCCCCTTATATGTTTTTGTCACAACAGAGCTGAGGAATTTTCTCACTCCGAGTGCTTCATCATTGGACGAGTAGATCAGCGGTGGGTGGACAAATGTAAATGTAATTAACAACTAATGAGACTTGTGTGCCTATCATAAAAACATACTTTAATGCCATGTCAAGCTTCTGATTAAATTTATTAACAAATAAAATAACATTTATAACCATCATAACCTTTCAACTTTTGCTAGAAAGCTAATCAGAATGAATATG
The DNA here is from genome assembly GCA_031762315.1 of Hypsolebias antenori. Taxonomy (NCBI): domain Eukaryota; kingdom Metazoa; phylum Chordata; class Actinopteri; order Cyprinodontiformes; family Rivulidae; genus Hypsolebias; species Hypsolebias antenori. The sequence goes on along the minus strand of JARVGS010000789.1, from coordinate 14,645,251 downwards.
AAGTTGATTAAAGAAAATGTGATGTGCCAAAAGTAGTCACTAAAAACCCTGAACTTGCTTTAAATCATAATATATAATGTTGTGATCCACTCAAATAGAATATGATAAAGGCTTAAAAAGAATGTGCTAATAGGAGACGCATGTTCCTTTCTAAACAGTCAAGTTGTGAGAACCCTGGTGTGAGTTGTTTTGGAAAGTGAGAGAAAAATCAACACAAGTGCACAGCAGAAGTAAGTTCTTGGGTTAGATCAAGGATCCAATTATAAATTGTCTTCTTGCTGTTTGAAAAATAAAAATAAAAATAAAAATCCAGCTGTGATATAGAAGAGTTTTCTCAACACAGTTTTAAGTTTTAATCAGAAAGCCCTGTTTCAAACAAGTATAGTGGCACATCAGGGGTCTTCAACAGTGATCTTTGAGTAAAATAATAACTAGTTTTACTGCAAATGGTTACTTAGCTTCAGTAGTAATTCAAATATAATCTACAGACGCCTAAGCTGCTAAAAATCTCACAGCTGGAAAAACAATATACATATTAGTCCAGGATGCATTGTGCTTAATAATAATAATAATAATAATAATAATAATAATAATAATAATAATAATAATAATAGTAATAATAATAATAATAATAAAATAATAATAATAATAAAATAAAATAAAAAAACTACATTCGGTGTCTCATGGTGCTTATATTGCCACTAAATTGGATACTGTATATATTTATTTATATATTTATTTATTCCTCTTATTACGGTTTTATCCATGACTTATTCCTACTTAGAGTATTTATCACTTCTGATGGAGCTTTTTACATCAGAGCTTGAGGCTGCCATCGTTACTCCTGTAGGTTAACAGCTGCTGAAAGTTTGAAAGAGCACATATTTCCCCTGAACCACTTTTATTGATTTATTCATTTATTTGTTTGTTTGGTAAAGTCAACAACCAAAATCCAGATGTCCAAGTTAAATATTTCTTTTCCATAAACGTCTCTGAAGACAGATTAATCAGAAACTCAAAAACATATTTTTATCTAGTTTATCTTGTTAGCATTTTTAGATAATAAAAAAAAATTATGGTGAAAAAACAATGTGATCAAAACATTAGATTAAATTTAAAAAAAAATTGTGGGATTTCTTTCATTTGGATTTTATTTCAGTTTTATAAACTGACATGGCATTTATTATACTGACCTGTACATATAAAGGTTGAATGAAAAATAATAAATAAACTGACATGAAAAAAAGTGTATTTGAAAATGGTCAGATTTGGTTCACAATGTCAAAAATAAAACAAAACTAAATAAGTAAAGCCCAAATATTAAAAACTACTCAGTTATTCTGAAAAAAAAATATATATATATTAAAAAAATATATATTTAAAAAATATATATATATAACACATTGAATTATTAGTAAAATAAACTGCTTGCAATTCATCTTTATTAAAATATTCTTCCATCAGAGTGTTTATAAATCTGTTCAGGTGTTCTATTTTGAGGATTTGGTTTAAGAGGCACTTTGAGTTCCTTTTCTGGAAAGAAAACAAAATCTATATTTATACATTATCTATTCCTGCTGAAATGTAAAAATGGCAACCCTTTCTTGGATCTGTCAGGACTACGTCATTTGGAGACGTGTTTTTGTGGATTCATCTAAATAATGGGGGGCTATCAGGTGGCCTGCAGGATAATGGCTTCCCAAAGTGGGGACAAACAGGCAGGTAAAAACATCTCGTTGACGTGCAGCGTCTGCTCACATTTCCATTGCTGAGATGTGATTTACAAAGTTTTTGTCCACATGCAGCACTCAGAGTGCTTGAAAACTTTTGATTAACAGATCTCCTGACAAAAAAAATCTATGATTTTATAGATTGTCTACACAAAATCAGTTACAGCTCTTCATGTGTGAAACCATATTATACGTTTTACCTCTCTCTGTTGACCTCACGTTAAAATATTTACAGCCATGCTTATTATGTGACTCAAAACTTTTTGACTGGAAAAGGAATAGTAAATATTGTAAAAGTTGTTGAAAATATGTAAAAGCGTAAAAAAGTTTTTAAGATTATATTATGGGAAAATGAGACCCCGCCCCAACAAACTGTATAAATAATATGGTGCTTCAAACATTAGTATTTCATGTCAGTTATGTGTAATATACTGTATATCATGTACATTTAAGCTTATATCACTACCTGTGAACTACTTATTCATACAAATTCATACTTGCACCATTATATTCTACCATGTTGTTTTTACCATTTTTCTTTGGACCCAGTAAATATATATTTATTTTAATTTTTGATACTTTATTTTGAACCCTGGTTTCATGCTTTATTCTTTAGCGAGTCAAATTGGTTCTTCTCATCCTGAACATTGCATTGCACAGTTGACCTTGTGTTAACCTGCAAATAAACAACATAACATAACATTAATTAATTTTTTTATTAATACTAGACTATACCATTCAAGTCAGTAAATTCTGCACAATGTTCTGGTTCAGCAAAACTTTTCCTGTGATGCACATTTTCTTGAAATAGGAACTTAAAACATGTTAGACTGAACTGACTGTAGAAACCTGTTTGTTATATATTGAAGTATATGAAACAAATAGCCTCAGAAAGGATGATTACAGTTTAAAAAACTTCAGCACATTAGGCAGAATTCATTGTATCACAATAATTGAATGCATTGAAGGGCAAACAGATGAGTATTAGTGGATGCATTTGGCCATGTGAGCAGCTGGGTGACAAAGCCAGAGTGAGTCACAACTATACTCTCTAACAGCTTTGTTTACCTGCCCTTCCTGCTGCCACAATTAATGCAGCCGAGAAGTGGACGAACCAGGTACCCTTGGAACCAAACACCCCGTCCAAGTGCACTGTCCGCTTTGTTTCGTTGTGCGTTTGATAATCCACATTGATCTGCAGCGACGCGCTTTTATTTAATTGTTACAAAAGAGGGCGGCTATGCTGAAATGTTGCCACTCTGCACACAAAGCATGAGGACACAGGCACTTACAGAAACTCAGATCTGAAAGTTTCAGGAAGCTATGTTCATTTTTTTAAAAGTAAACAACGGATTGTTGATGGAATCACATGAATATGCATTTTTGTGTGCACAGTCCATTTTGTTGCATTGTAATCATCCATGATTTAAAAAAAAAATAGGATCATATTAATAAAAGAGAAATCAAACACTCTGGATTTGCAGGTTGTGCAAGCTTGGAGTTTGAATGTATCAGAAGTTTTGCACAGAGTTCATTTAGCCTATTGTGTGCTCTCAATGGAAACGGGTGATACAATTTGAGACATGGTGCTTTATGTTTTGTAAAATGATTAAAACTTAGTTTCTCATTTGTAAACAGAATGGCACATCTTCAGTCAACGGGCTTATCTGTGCATGTTTTTAGAAAAAAATGTTTAAATCAGACATTTTCAATTTGAAAATGTGATTAAAAAAACCATTAGATTAAAGGAAAGTGGGTTTTTTTTTAAATAATTTTGATTTTTTGTATAACAACTTCAAAAATCAACTTTGAGTTATTTAAATGTTTAAAGTGTTTTCTTTCACAGTAAACTGGTAGAAAAATAAAGATCCTTTCCATCTTCAGTGATTTTGATATCTTTGCTGCCCTAATTCAAATCTCCTAAATGAACTTTTATTAAACTAAAAGAAAAACTTTCCAACTTTAATCCTATTATAAAATTAAATCTTCTGTTCTTTATTTTTCCCAGCTGCAGGATTATGCCCCAGCATCCCATTAAAGCCCATATTCTGTTTTCTGGCGCTCTATTAGCATCATTTCGTTCATCAAGCGACATTAATTGTAGATGAATGCAAACTCCTGCAGAAGAATACGGCCTTCAAGAGGTCTGTCACATACTTTCTCCACTTGGGAAGACCTTTAACCTACTTAGCCGCGGGACCGCGCCGCTTCAAGTAGCGCAGCTGAAAGATTTGCACCTGCGCGCTTTTTTACTCTCACACTGCGCCGCAGTTTAAGAGGAGAGAAAGTATTTGATCTAAATGGTACAACAATGACTGCAGGTGTGGAATTTCCTGCACAAATTGAGCTACGAGGCCGGCGTACATAAATCCTGAGATGAAAATTAAAGTAATCAAAGTGTGGAGGTGCAGCCAAAAAATAAAAAAATGAATAAATAAATCACACAAGTTTTTCTTATTATTTATTTAATTTACACTTCAAATAATATAAAAACCGTGGAAAACAAGAGGAATGTGTCGTCCTTGTTTGTCTTGAAAGCTTGCAATATTCCTTTTTGTTCAGTCTGGATAATTTTCACGGGGCTCTTATTGTGCGTAAAAAATCGTATTAGAAATTTTCGCCTAAAAGTTTGTTTTGGCGCGTCATTTCACCCAAATCCAACATTTTTAGCCTGACTTTTCTTCCGAAAGGGTTAAACATAAAGATTTTCTTTAAAAATAATTGCCAATTTACAAAAATAATAAAGCACATCACACATAAATAAACCAAGACAACCGAAGCAAAGGAAAGAGAGTGGTGCGTAATTTACGCACGGATAGATTCGCCTCTTGGCTCAGACATGTTTATGGCTAAAGAGCACTGTTATTTATTCATATAAGTTTTCAATTTTATATTTATTTAAAAAAAAGAGATAAAAATGATCCCACTTTCAAAAAAATATTGACATTCTTTTAAATTAAAATAAAAATAGTTTAGAAAAGAATATTAAATGTCCACAATCCAAACAATTTCCCGTATTTTGTGCTGTCTTGTCGGCTGGTGTGAGATTGAGTTTGCAGGTCAGGACTTCGGCCCTTTAGCCATTTCTACACATCTCTCAGGGAACTGAATTCCCATCAACCAGTTGGGAAAAAAACACCAGGAAGCCGGCGCATATAGATCCATCTGCTGCGTTGAGCTGAGGGGGATGATGATGTATTAGAAAACGGTTATGTGTAGGACAAACCAGCTACATAAATGGTTTGTTTGGAATCTGGTTTAAAAACGCTTTGCATTATCTGAAAATTGGATTTGATGCTCAATTATTGTTGCGGAAGTTTAAAGTCATGGGCACTAAACATTTCATTATAAAAGGCTAAATTTTGATTGTCTGTATACCTGGTGGCTTTATGTGACATTTATTGCACAGAAATGGGAATTTTTTAATAAATTGCTTCATGTTTGCTAAATTTCCTCCTTTTCGAAGCTGGAAAGGAGTAAGATTTCACCTAGAATAAGGCATTAAAACAAAAAAGCATCATAAACTCATTAAATGTGTTTTAATTTAGAGATCTATAAGGTGAAATTATAATTCAGTTTATTGAAAACAAGAGACAACGGCATTTTAATTCTTTGTGCCACCAAGTTTGGCTGTAAGGTCTAAAAGGTCAATAAAGATTAATTAAAATATTTATCAGAATCTGCTTTCAATCTTCTTTCATTCCGTAAACACACAGCATCAAACTCAAGATAAAGGCTAATTAATAAATACAGCAATCATAAAGAAATCTGATTTAATTTCCCATCATTTCCGCGTAAAATCCAGAGGTTCGTGTAGACAAACCTGGCCTGAGTCTTCACGTTTCGTCTTCAGGTCCGTGGATCTTGCTCCAGCTTTCTCCCACATTTTATTCAAAACTTAACTTCACAAAACAGACAAAAAATAGAAAAAAAAATCGTGTCCATTCAAAGCTTTTACGCGTTGGATGCAGCCAAACAAGCGCCAGATTTTTATGGGATCCTAATGTGGAGGGTCTGTGGACTGGGGTCCTGCTCTCTGACTCGGTAATCCACAAGGTTGAGAGGTTTGCCTCATTTCCATAATGTTTGAGGTCTGGGCCGAGGCCTACCTTTCCTTTTTCTACTTGAAACCCGGTGCTGCAGTTCCCACAAAGAGGGGGGAAAGGGCGCACAGATGTCTGTACAAGTGGGGGACATTTACAGGTGGAATCATTAATCTAAAAACAAAAAAAAATCAGGTAAATGTGCACAAACAATTAAATTGGAGTTTTGTGTCATAGAAAACAAAACTTTGACTCCTTCTGTTTTAGCTAAAGTTCAGCCACTTCACGTGAATTCGGCGAAAAAGTGAAACAAGAGAAAAAGGAGCGCCGTGGCTGAATTACGCACGAGCGCAATCATGTCGCATTCAGGTGATCAGCGTCACGGTGGAACGGGCTGCTCGTTGTGTTGCTGTAATTGATGGCTGACCATGTCACATCTTCATTTGCTCAATTAGGGAAGGTAGCTGCTCGCTGCCACGCCGTGCGCAACTTCATTAGTGGCTTCATGGAGACGAGCGCTTCCTGCGCGCAGCACCAACAATTCCCTCAGAAAAAAACAAACAACTTAGAGCAGAACTGCTGCTGTACATTCATGATACTGTTAACTACAAAAGTGTTTTGATTCTGATAATATAGGTTAAACTTTAAAATATATATTTCATAAGAAAATGTGCCTTTTTTTTACTTTTCATTGGGACAATCTGTTGCAGCTTTGTCTCTTGACCTTCTTTTTTGTTCCTCTCCTTCCATTCTTCCCCTGGCGCCAGTCAGTTTGCTCAAAGATTACAATGTCGGGTCAAGACTGCACTGAGCAGACCTGGCGGCTTAAAGCCAACAATGTTGCCTCCAAAGCCCACCAAGTCTTCAAAAATTATATCCAAAATTAGAACTTGATGGCAACTTTTGGCACAATCCAAGCTTGGCGCATGCCTCTCCATGCCTGCAGCGCGCGCACTCACATTTTTGGATCTCCACTGCCTCCCCCCTCCCCACCTTTTTTTTCAGCATTTTGTGGATTTGGACTTGTCCCTCTCTGCTGGGGTAAAATGATGCTTAAGAAGACTAAATGAGTTGGTCATACAACTTCATTGTGGCACTTTGATGATACTCGGTGGCCCTTGTGTCTGTTCAAAGTGCTCTCAAAGTTTCTGAAAAGTGTGGAATTCCCCACTGACGCAAAACAAGTCATATGTGCTCGGATCAGCTGGTGAACAAAACACGAGCATGCTTCCAGATGAATAAAGTTGAAAGAATATGATCGTGAAATGAGCGCTCGGTTTTACGCATTAATCCAAGTTGTGGCGTTTAATCGTGAATTATTCCCCCTAAAAATGTCAATGACTATTGTTTGCTGGTTTAGGAGTTTTGCTCCGCCCCCTGTGTTTGTCGTAAACCTGGCTCCTGGCTCCAATAAACCCGGGCTAAGAGCGCCCTGGGCTCGCCTCCTTCTCCAAGGCGATCAATAGGATCTCAGGCGCACTCCAAGCACTCTCTTACGTAGACATCCACCAAGGAGAGAGCCGATCCAACAACACGGTTGATCTGCTCAAACACAAAAAATCCACCTGCTTTCCGAATCATGTCGTTGAGCCCAAAGCACACAACGCCTTTTTCAGTGACAGATATTTTGAGTCCAATCGAGGAGACCTACAAGAAGTTTGGTGGCATGGACGGCGCAGGGAACCTAACCTCTCCACTGGGAGCCTACCGGCAGCCTCAGGTGTCTCAGAGCGGCATGCAGCAGCACTCCATGGGCCACAACGCCTCCATGGCCACCACTTACCACATGCCGCACAGCGTCTCCCAGTTCTCCCACAGCGCAATGGGGGGATACTGCAATGGAAGCATTGGCAACATGGGAGACCTCCCGTCGTACCAGGAGAGCATGCGGAATAGCGCAGCAGCCACGGGATGGTACGGCGCCAACCCTGATCCCAGATACTCCACAAGTGAGTTCGTTTTATTTACACTTTTGTGCCTTTTTTATTTTTTATTTTTTAATTATTATTTATTTATTATTAATTAGGTCTAGAAAAAGATGCAAACAAAACATCAGGAATCAGCGCGCAAATATACTAAACATAATGTCTGCTATAATAAAAAAGTCGATTTGAATCATTTAAAAATAAGATAATTAAACTGAAAAGGAGATCATTTTTTCAAGTCTGACTCGATTGTCTCTGTTTTGCACGACTTTTATTATTATTATTATCATTATTATTATTATTATTTACCTCAGTCCAACTTTTTTAAATTAGCTGCAAGATCAATTCAGACGAAACAGTGCTCTCCTCTTCTGTTTATTCAACGCATGTATATGTATGTATATGTTTAAGTTTCTAGATTCATGGGACCTTCCACAGGTATGAACATGACTGGCATGGGGAGTCTCAGCGGGATGGCGGACCCCAGCAAAGCCATGCCCGCGCTCCACGCGGCGCCCAGGAGGAAGAGGCGCGTGCTGTTCTCGCAGGCGCAGGTCTACGAGCTGGAGAGGAGGTTCAAGCAGCAGAAGTACCTGTCGGCGCCGGAGCGGGAGCACCTGGCCAGCATGATCCACCTGACGCCGACCCAGGTGAAGATCTGGTTCCAGAACCACCGGTACAAGATGAAGCGCCAGGCCAAGGACAAGGCGGCGCAGCAGCTGCAGCAGCAGCAGCAGCAGCAACAGGACGGCAACCTGTGCCAACAGCAGGCGCAGTCCCCGCGGCGCGTGGCCGTGCCCGTGCTCGTGAAGGACGGTAAGCCGTGTCAGAACGGCTCCAACACGCCGACGCAGAGCCAGCAGCAGAACGGAGCGGGAGTCGTGCTCGCGTCCTCGGTGAGCCAGCACCAAAGCCAGCAGCAGGTGAACGCGCTGGACCTGGAGGAGATGTCGCCCAGCCCCCCCTCCCTGCACAGCCAGCTCAACATGGCCCAGATGGACACGTCTGCTGTAGATTACACCAGTAACATGGTCAACTCAAACCTCCTGTACGGCAGAACGTGGTAGGACCTCAGCAAAACTGTTCCACTTTTTTTTTTTTTTTTAATGTCACACACACTCACACATGCACACGCAGGGCGCACTGAGGCTCAAAGATGCGCATCAACTGTTCAGGGCACATTTTCTTGACATTCTGACAGGGGAGTCTATTTTTGGACATTTTTAGAAATGCCCCCCCCTTGAGCGAGTGGTTTCTGGACCTTTTGTAAACTCATGTTTTGGACCTTCCTCATGATGTTCTATGCTGTTGGGACTAAAAGGAGGATGCTGCTTCACTTATTTGTACTGAAGAGGAAAGGTGGGCTCAGATTACCACCATTCCTTCTTTTGCAGTATAACTTTGTATTTTATCAATACTGTATTGTAAACTTATGTATTGATCTAGACTTAATGAATAATAGTTACTTGTATATTTGGCTAACACTCGAGAAAACTGTATAATAATCGTCATAGCGTCCGCCGTTCTGTTTTCTTTATTCTTGTTTTCTTTTGTAAGTTTAAAAAAAAAAAAGGAACAAATGCGTGATGGCTGCTGTATATGTTTCAACACCACCGTTAACAATAAATAACTTGAAGTGTGAGAGCTATTTCTGAATAAGAAAATTTTTTGATTTTCCAAAAAAAAAAAAAAAAAAAAAATGGGGGGTTGGATCTGTTTTTTGAGTGCATTTTCATTATGTTGTTATTGAGACCAAATTGAGCTGGAAAGCAAGGTCGATGAGGTAGCCAGCATTGTTCAGGTGACATTTTGAAGGGCTGGCTTTCATTGGAGATTCTGTAAGACTTCAGGACCAGGAAACCACCTCGTTGAAGAAGTCTGCCACTTTTCAGCCCGTTTCAAAAATTTATGCAATACTGTATTAATCTATTTTGGCCTTTCATTTTTTTTTTTTTTGTTCCTGGGAACTCCTCAGTCATATTGACCTTATTCTCCTCGATAGGCCCAGACCTTCGTTTTGCTCATGTGTAATTGGTCAATTTTATTATGAAAGCGAGCTTTCATTAAAAACACAATTACAGCCAATCATTGCAATAAGAACCAAGAGCTTATGTTTCATAAAGCACATGCCGCTCTTTAGGGACCGTACATCTAATTCTACTAAAATATATTATTACTATTATTTTCATTATTATTACTATTATTATTTTCATTATTATTACTATTTTCATTATTATTACTATTATTATTTTCATTATTTTCATTATTATATTTTCATTATTATTATTTTCATTATTATATTTTCATTATTATTATTTTCATTATTATTTTTATTATTATTATTATTATTTTCATTTTCATTATTAATAATAATAATATTCTAAAATACAATTATAACATTTTATTGCAATTTAAAATAAAATAATTTCAGGTATTTATATTACTTTAACAATTTGTGAATTACTGTAATGATGCTATTATTATTATTATTATTATTATTATTATTATTATTATTATTATATATGTAAACCTTTATGAAATCCAGTATTACAATTTTAAATTGAGGCCTAAATTAAGCTCCATTTCAACAATTTAAGGGATTTATTTATGTTTTGTAATAAAAATGATTACTATTTTGAACTGTTCTTTTTGTCATATCTGCAGCATTTATTATTATTATTATTATTATTATTATTATGATTATTATGATTATTATGATTATTATTATTATTGTCTTTTTTTTCCCTCCCACAAGTTTCACAGCTTTGCTCTGTCCCTGGTTGTTGGAACAGGGACATAAGTTTTACCCCCGTGTCAAATGATGAGGAGTAACAAGGGCCCGCTTCTCTTTTACGGAGAGAATATCTCCGCTGAATCTGGAAATTTCTGGGGAACACATTGCGGGATTAAAATTACTGTCTTGTTTTTGTAACAGTGACAAAGATTTCATAAAGTGTTGCATTTTAAAGTTGGCACAAATGTTGTATGGTGTAATGAGTTTACTCTGATTTTAAATAATTTTTAAAATTATTATTATTTTTTGCTTCAGAATTAAGGTATCTCCTTACAGAAACACATCCACTCATGGAAACACCTCTCTGGTTTTGCTCAATCTCTGTAGACGATTTATAATTTGTGCAAATAAACTCCAAAATGTTTAAGGTCTTCATTTAGCATCAGCTGCGTTTGTCCTTTTCCCCAGCAGCAGCAGCAGCTGGTAATACACTCACTTTCCATTTTCTGCGCTCCTTTAAACACATTTAGAAATCATTTCTCAATCTCCTCACTGATGACACCCTGTGATGATGATGATGGCTATCAGTGTTTTTCAAATGAGACCTTGAAGGCCCTCCATTTCCAAAACGCCTCCATGCAACTGACAGCTGTATGTATATGGACCATCATCCCTCCTCTCCAAGGAGGCGCCGGAGACAATATGCACCTGACATTTGGAAGTGAGAACAACTCCGGATGGGAGTTTGAGATGAACATTAAACAGGTCATGCATTCCTTGAAACACTCTTTGATGCTGCAAGATGCTCCTGATAGATTTTGCCTGTAAATTGAGGGCATGAATGAGCTGTCAACAAAGCTTTTGATGGTGGGCCGCATGAAATGAAAGTGGAGGTGAAGCCATTCTTTTCTCTTTTCAATAGCCATAGTTATGGCGCACTAATAGGCTATGCTAGGTAATCACTGGCTATTGTGCCTGTTGCTGCTCTCAGTTTATTGGGAGGAGGAGGGGGAGTCTCTTTTTGTAAGGTTATATGAGACAGGCATGGCACTGTAATTGGTGCTGGCATCATCATTTCTGTCTGGAAAGTTTACCGCAGGCTCAGAGTGCAATGTTTCCTCCATTTATTTATCTGGGAAAGCTGTGATCTTTCATCACACGTGCTCCTATATAGCCCCACATTTACAAACAGCAACTCATGCATCATATAAAACTGCCTCTTTTATTCAAAGCAGATATTTCCGTCAGGGCTGGAAGGGGTTTATCAGCACTCCAATGCCATGTACAGTCAACAGATGAATAATGAAAATACCGTGTTTAACTAGTGTAAAGGATTTCTCTGACTATTCTTTTCAGGTAATTGCAGGTTGCACTGCATAATGTGGAGGTAGAAGGAAGCCTTGCTCCAGCTCCCCCC
>JARVGS010000789.1:14559124-14573427 GCA_031762315.1 Hypsolebias antenori | reverse complement strand
ACACACACACACACACACACACACACACACACACACACACACACACACACACACACACACACACACACACACAGGGTATTTATTTGTGTCTGTTTATTTTTATTCAACCCAACAGGAAATTATCTACAATATAATTTGCTACTAATTAGACAAAAGGGGCCAAATTTTGCTAAATTGTGATAGAATATGAAACAGTTAACAATAGAAGTGATTTTTTAAAAACTTTTTACCTGAGTAGAGGGCTTTAAAATATTTTTTTAATCAGTTTTTTACAGGGTCTTTGCTCTGTTTTTTTTTTTTTTTTTCTCTATAGCTCCGCTGACAACCCTCAATTTGTATTATCATTGATACGCCCTAACAGAGGTCACAATTTGCATAAGAATTAACAGCTAGTAAATTAAATTGATATTCAGTGCACATCTCCATTGAATCCTTCAGACCTTTGTTACCCTGCTTGGCAGAACTCGTGTTCAGCCCCCTTGCATAGTCAGAAACATCTGTGCAGTTAATAATTTGATAAACAGCTTACACAAATTATCTTCCCCATCCCCTCCCATTTTCTCCATCCTCTTGTGTAAGACTTGGAACAGTTGGCTCACCTCTCAGTGGTGTTGGGTTTATCTGTTTGTGTGTGTGTGGTGGTGGTGGTGGCGGGAGGGGGCGGGGGTGCTCTTGTTTTTATGACTTGATACTGAAGCACTGTTCAGGTCAAACCAAAAGATCAGTCCTCTTTTATGAAGAAAAAGTCACTGTTGTTGTCTATTGTAGAAGAATAAAATGGGTAAGACATTTTTTTAATTCATTCATAGCTCTGTCTGGCTAACATTCACAAAAATGTTAAAGGGCTTTGACATTTATAAACACATTTTAACATGTACAATACCATTGTGCTCCCATTCTTTTGAAGCCCATTGAATTGAATGCCCAGGACTCAGATGTGAAATTGCAAATTAAGGTCTTGCTTTTTTTTTTTTATCCCCAAGAGCTTTCTGCATCAAAGTTCCAAGTTAATCCTGTGGTCACTTGTTTCTGTAATTGTCTGGCTGTACTAGTAAAATACACAGGGCTTTTATGACTGTTTCCAAAACTACACACATACAGTAGTTAGCAACACTTTGGTTTGATTTTCACCAAGGAGTATTAAAGAGACTTAAAATGTATATACAGTACAACACTATTAGTTTTATCTATTCACTATCAAAGTTAACTCGGGTCCTCTGGACAGTTTCTTTGCACAAATATTAATATATAAAAAAAAAACATCCAGAGCAACTGGCTTAACTTTGTTAGTTTTTTTTTTTTTTTAACCTGGATTATTGAGCATGAACTTTGATATTTACTGTCAGTTTTAAATCAGATAAAAATTAAAGGCTTGGGATTTCTTGAAGGATTGCGTATTGCCCGCTATCTTTTCTGTCAGGTTTAGTGATGTGTATCATGTCACATCATATATGTGATATCACAAGATCTCACACTCAAAGTATGTGTTGTGAATCATTCCACCACATAAAATTTGAGGTCAAAATCTATAAAACTGACTGAGTTACAGCTGTTTTTGTATTAGCTACCTTTTAAAAGGTAATCAGTTGTAGATATATAGTCAATGATTTATTTCATTAAGATTTATTAAAATTTGTTCAGTGGTTCATAAAATATTTTTGGTAACAGACCCACACACTCCCAGACTTGGGCAAAAACACTGTCATCCATCTTTGCCTTTTGGCGGTGGGCAATTAAAAACATTGAAATCTCTGTACTGTACACATGACTGCAGTTTATTTGTTCATCTTTTGTGAGTGCCTTTGTCTTTGAGAGGACAGCAATTAGCTAAGTCCTATCAAGTGGATGAAAAGCTGCAACAAATCCTTCTCAAAATTTTATGGAAAAGAAAGCTGACCAAATAAAATAGAAGTGAGTGCTACTTTCCAACTGTTGCCTTTTTAGTTGCAGCACTTGAACACCAGAACACAGAAGGGCATGTTAAACCGGAGTATGTTAAGACAAACTCTTTTCTTTTAATTTTGTCTTTTTAGTTTGAGCAAGAAAAAAGCAGTGTTGCAGGTGCTGGCTATTTTACAGAACTCTAAAGTGCGGTCTAAAAGAGCACATTGCTAATTAGAACAAAGACATATCTAATGAAAGGTTTTGTTATTAATGCTGCTTGTTATAAATATATTGGCAGAACATGTCTGTTATTACTTTGAAACGAGTCTTTTAATGCAGTTTGACCAACGACAGCTAGCAGGAGGGTCCGTGTGTGCAAGTGACAGACCATGGGTATGGGCAACATGGGATTTTTGTTATTGGGCAAGTGATTGAGACGGCATGGGGGTTGAAGCCAACCCACTGCCAATGTGTCTTTGTGCCACCAAGCAAACAGACGAGTTGCACTTTAGCATTGTTCTTAGGATCTACAGTTTTTAGATTTAAGGGGAAAAAATGGCCACCTCTTTCTACACTAAAAGTGACCGTGCGTTTCTAGATGGCCCATTTGACGTGATCCTTCAAAAGAAGCCCATACAACACATTTGACATCCACAGTGTAACATTAGAGAATACTGTATTTGTTTGCGTGAGGAGCATCATGTCTCGTATGTTCTACGGGTCACACTCAGTTGACGCTGTCATTGGAAGTCATTGCTCTTATAGGGATGTAATCTTTCAGGTCAAATTATCCTTCAGTGTGAATTGATACTGGCGAATGTCAGAGGGCAAGGATCAACTCAGGCCCAAGCTTTCTCATCGGCATTAAGCCATCACAGCGTTGTAAGGTGAGCTCCTGAAATGAACTCTGTCGCTGCCACCACCGCACCAATATCCCCACAACACAGCATGCATATTGATTGCAAATTGTGAGTGAGAGAACATGTGTGCATGTAATGTATTTGTGCATGCTCACGCAAGCCCACCTTTTTCTAGCAAGGAGCAAGGGAATCGTCTTACTCTCTTGCTGATTAGAAAGCTCATGCATAGGAAATCACGACAGAGACACTGCTCCCCATCTGCCCGCAGTGCAGGTGAAAACAATTTACACATCACCAGGCTAATGGATACATTCATAGGGAGAGAGAAAAGGGATTGAGCCGGAGAGGGAGAGAATAACAGAGAGCAAAGAAGAGTCGGGTTATAATGGGCCCGGGCCATGGCAGGCCAGTGGCCCTGCTCATTCGGCCAAGCCAGATAGCAGCCTATCAGATAACACATAATCACCAAGGTCAGGGACTAATGAATGCGGTCGTGGCCCACCAGAACAGGCTTTTGCCCGCACTAAAGACACTTGTAAACAATTCGACTGGGTGAAACATGGCAATAATATGTTGATTTAGCAGGTAATGAGGTTCTCCCTGAATCAATACCCCCAGCTAACCTCTCTCCCTCGTGGGCCAGTAAAGAGCAGCCAGCTAGTTTGGTTAGCATGTACCTATGTCGATGACCTTTCCGTGGCAGTAAGGACACGAGGCAGTCTGAAGAGGACTATTCTCGTATTGCACAAGGCGCTGAGTGTCAGAACTTTCATTCGCAGCAAGCAAATGAACAGGCAGGCGCTGCATGCTAATGAGTGGCAAGCTATTTTCCACCTTTTTTATCTGCACATTATGCTCTTGACTTTGGAGAAGGTGGGAATTAGGTTGGACCTCAGTGTCAGGCTGCCTGATGGCTCCGCTCAGGAAAAACTGGTAATTGAAGCCGATGGCTGCCGCGGAGGAGGTCTGAATTTGGAAATAAACAGTTTCAAGCACTGCACGTCATTTCTAGAGAGATGACAGGGAGAATGGAAATGAGCTGTCTGGATCTAATATGCTTTCGCAGCAGGGGAAAAAAAAAAGGGGCCATCTTTTCAGATAACAATTCCACTCATTAGGGCTTCAGTGCCACGGTAATGACAAGTGAGCAAGTTGCTAAATTCAGAAAGGACAATTAGAAGATGCTGGCACAGAGACAAATTGAGTAAACAAGGACACATGTCTCTGAAATCTGCACGGTCTCTGGCTTGGTGTATGTCTAATAGCGTTCAAAGCTAAAATAGGAATGATTTCCTTTTTAGTAATCATAACGACTGTGGCAACTTGTTTTTATTGCTTGTAAAATAAACAACTATATTAGTTAGGTGAAAATAATCTAATTATGTACTCATTAAAAAGAAAAGCTTGGATTTAAAACATGTTTTGCATGCATGTTTAAGAGCTATTTTTTTTTTCAAACAAAATAGCAAGAGCTCAAAACAAGGTGAATTTTACATAAAGCACAAAGCCCAACAAGCCATCGGCCTTACAGTGACATCTACTTTGAATGCCTCATTATGCATCCATGTTTTGTTTGGGCCAACAAATGAAAGTGAAGAAGTAATCCAGCAGATGCTAAATTGTGAAGAAGTTGTGGAAGAACAGCAGCAACAAGTAAACAAACCGTGTGGAGATTTGATGTCTTGAACAAATCGTTTCCTCCAAGTGCAGTCCCACAGCAGCTTTGACAGATGTGGCCTATTTACCTTCCTCTCACTTGGCCTCAATCCACTGTTACCCCTTGTGGTTACTGCCGGCTTCTGGCTTTGCAGATACGTGTACACTGCACCGTGCTCACTTAGGAGCCGATACTTCTC
This sequence comes from Hypsolebias antenori, assembly GCA_031762315.1. Lineage (NCBI taxonomy): Eukaryota > Metazoa > Chordata > Actinopteri > Cyprinodontiformes > Rivulidae > Hypsolebias > Hypsolebias antenori. The sequence goes on along the minus strand of JARVGS010000789.1, from coordinate 14,568,827 downwards.
CCCATTTCAATTTCTGAGGGATTATCGGCAACAATACAAGTTCTTAAAAGCTATGCAAAGTTTCTCTGCTCACCTCCTTCACTCTGTTTCCTCCTTTTAAACAGAAATCTTGCGCAGACGACAAAATGGAACTTATGGACGTCTCAAGCGGGAATTTGTCATTTTGTTGAAAGCTGGCTCATTTAGATTGGCTGTCTGATTAATTTCATTTAATGCGCACGAGTAAAGAATTTGTTTATAGACTTTCAGATTATGACAGATGCTAATCTCTGATGCTTTTGAACGTGGCATTAGTGTGGCGTGTAAAAAAGGAAAAAATAAAGCCTTCCACGGACGCAGCATGCAACCTTGTTGTAGCGGGCAAGACCACAGGGGTTTCTTAGACACAGATAGCCTACATGCTCATGAATAAAACAAGGGGTTTAGGGGGCTTCCTGTGCAGCTAATTCACAATGCCGAGTTTCCAATCTGTTTTTATGGTACTTGGGCAGAACAATTTCTCTTCCCCTGCTTCAGGACTGCATACAGCACAGAGAGCAGATTTTCAGGAGCTCACACAGGGATAGTAATTTACCATAATCAGCCATTGTGCACTAGTGAGTTTGTACAAGATGAGACACATGATTCTCTGCAGTGTTTCTTCAATTTTATGCAAATAAACAAAGCGGCGCTGGTTTTGAATTTGCCTCTTTGTTTCTGACGTGAAATGAAAGTGCCAACACAAATTTAATGTAGTAATTTGAGGTTTTACCTGAGCTCTTATGTTCTATTTTATTTTTTTTATTTTTTTGGCATGCAGAGATCTTTTTAAGAAATAATGGATAGCATGTCGATTAGAACTAGATATTTTGCTAAAAAGAAAACTCAACACATTTGCTAGTTTTCACTGCAATTAGCTGTTTTCCTCTCCGTGAGTCCTGTTTGCAGACTCATTAACAGGCCCTGCTGGTTTCTCCTTCAGCGAGGGGAAGTTAAACAAAGCTCCACTCACACACAACCTCTCCGCGGTGACAACAGGCTCCAGACCCACTGCTAAACGCTGAGAAGTGAAGGGTCTGAGAAAACAAACCTCTGTGACAACCCTTCACTCTTTCTTCTGCTCGAACGCTCCCTGCCAATGTCCAAACCGATCACTTGTGCCACGAGCAGCAGCAATAACAGAAGAAACAAACTGTGGCGCAATAAAGCCACTAACCTTTCTCAAATCAGCCTCCGTTTTTTTTTTTTTCATCTTAAAAGTGAAATCTAATTGCAGCATTCCTGCTCGTTGCAATAAGCGATTGAGTTTCAACTTCTTTAACTGCCATAGATAAGTAGCAAGTTAGACATGCAGAGGATGAAAACAGAGTTAGATGTATATACAGTGCACACAGTTCCAAGGGGCAAAGAGGACCTAATTAAATGCAGACAGCGACTATGTGGACTGTGTACAGTGAAGCTGGGCCTCCAGCTGCCACAGCAACAGATCATCTCGGCCAATTAGATGCTACATCAAAGCCGGGGTGACCATAAAGCGGTGGGTTCAGAGATGATATTGTTGTGTGCAGAATCACCAATCAGCAGTGTCCCCTGCTGGGATGCACCGCGTCGAAGCTGCAGAGAGAGTCACCTGACTACAGATAGTACAGCAGAGGCCTCCCGCCTGCTGTGTGATCTTCTCCTAATGTGGCCATTGCAGAGACACAGGCCTGAGGGATGGAAGAAAATATAAAAAACTTATCTGATCCCCTAGTAAGTTTTCTGTTCATTGGTCCTCTTTCTTACAGAGTATGTGCATGTTTGATCCTCACAGTGTGATGGAGCCAAACTAATGATCAAAGTAACTACTTCTGCACACATAAATTATAACTACAGGCAGCTTTTGCTTTAGATTTTGATAGTTGGGAGTCACAGGCAAAACATGCAGTGATTATATTAACTTGCACTTTTCTACATTTAATTGTCCAAATTTGCAAAGAAATTCAAAATCTGCCCCCACAAACAATATAAAAAGATAATTGTTCTTCAAGTGTAAGTTCTGTGAGATGTTTCTACCCTTCAACACACATTTTTGTAAACTGTTGGTCATTAAACGCCTCTTGCAGAAGTGGATGACAAGCTCGTAAAGTCATTTTTATTTGGATCAGATGTTTTTGGAGCAGGAATACGTGTAAAACGTGGAGAACAAGATCAAATGCCTAATACAGTTCATGAGGTAAGGTTTATTGTATTTGTTGCCCTAAAATGAAACTCATTTTTAAATATATCCTATAGATTTTACTATAGTTGTTAAAAAAACAACAAATACATTAAAATTAGGAACATTTTTCATGTTAAGCATGACCGAGCGCACGGAGATGCTCTGAATGAGGCAGGAGTCAGTCCAGGACGGGTTTCCCAGGATTAGAAGGGGGTCATGACTGGAGTGCTGCCACTCTTCCTCTCAGCAGCCAAACCACAGCTCCCTCATTATACCTGAGGAGCCGAAACATTACCCATGGTGCACTGGGGCCACTGAAATAGACCCAACCATTGCACCATACTGGATGGGCTGGAGCTATAATATAACAATAAAATTAAGTAAAACATCTTGTTCTGTGGTCTTTTTAGTGCATCTTGGTTGTTGATAGATAATAATACAGTATTCCAAAATAAGAGAGGTGTTAAATTTCAGAAACGTTTGGGTTTCTGAAATTTACTCGAACCACTTAAGAACAGTTTCTGTCCTCCAACTCTCCCTCTTTAACTGCGTCTCATTTCTGTCACTAAGTGTATTTTTGCATTTACATGACAAACACACAAACTTCACAACACATAAAGGCATTCATTAAGCATCTGCATCAATAGACTTGTTAATTTGTGCATATTTATTTATATATTTCCTCCCTGAGTGTATTATAATTATGGATTATGCAATGTTTAGTTCTGGCATGTTGATTATTGTCCAGCGTTTGAAAGGCGACGGTTCTCAGTGAGTTAGAGGATGATTAGAGCATGGCCAATCTACTTCATTCCAAACATGTTAATTAACAGTTGTTGCAGTAGTTAAAAGCACCAGAAACCTCACACAAACATCAAATGCAACCACACTTAAAATGGCTTCTTGAGTTTCGTTCAAGTTATTTTTTGTTACATACTATTTCCAACACAATAAAACTTGAAATATAATTAAAAGATTAGCCACTAAATGATTATAGCCACAGTTTAATATCTCGTTTGCTGATTTTTTTTTTTTTAATTACATTTAAATAAGGTTAAATCAACCCTCTGGATCAAATGAGAACAAAAAAAAATTGCCAAAAAGGAAGAGCACTTTATTGGTCTGTTGGTTTATATCTTAAAATCACTCAGTTGTCAATGAAACTTTCAGAAAATATATTTACTGTATTTACATCTAGACCAGATGTATTTTTGGAGTCAACTTAATTCAAAATAGTCACTATGTCAGATGTACACAGCTTGATCTACGCTCACTGATTGCGTAAGATATGTGTTGAAAACTTTATTGCCTACTGGAAAACTATTTGTTCATAAAATATCTCATGAACCACTGGTTAGAGTTTAATTATGTTTTCAGAACATAATCATTGGTTTTACATCTATATCACGTTTTAGAGTCAACCCAATTCAAGATGGCCACTACAGAAAATTAGAGAACACAAAATGTCTGTAACTCAGCAGGTTTTACAGATACTGAGCTAAACTTTAATGTACCGTAGTAGCAGCTGAACCCTACCTGATTATGCTGGATGCATCCCTGTGAGTCTGTTAGCAAAATATCTCAAGAACCAGATTTTGAGAAAACTCTCAGAAAGTAATCACTGTCTGTAACTCTACAAGTTAACTTTTGGAGCAAGTCCAGTTCAAGGTTGCTGGCATTGCTGCTCAAATTTAGCCACTCCAAAAATTGCTACCACCTTAAAATTTGGTGTGGTAGTAGCTGACAGTCACTCATAACAACACTCCCAAATGCTAACAGATGATGCTTAAATACTGCATGAGACAGCTTATATTGTTATTTTCAAGGTTTGATCACAATGGTTGTGTCTTTGTCATTTCTCAAAAGAAGGTGATCTTAGTCTAAAACAGGGGTTTGCAACCTTTACGATTAAAAAGAGCCATTTTTGCCTCTTTGTTTACTAATTATGATGTTTCCGGAGCCACAAAACCTACTACAACTGTGTACTGTCAGTTGGTGGCCCGTGGACCACCACAAGTTTGTTGGAGATGGCTTTTCCAGCCAGTGGGATGATAGTATAAAATTAATAATGTCTAATTATTATTTATTTATTAATATTTTTACATTGTTAATACAAAAGAAGAGACCAGATTCATGCAAAGAAAGAAAAAAACTATACATTTAAACAATTTTATAACAAAACCCTGAACTCTGCAGGCCGATGTGAGTTCTATTAATTGTTGAAAAATTAAGCAGCATAAAGTTAAAGTCAGTACAAAATTAGGCCGGTTTGTTGGATATCCAGTTGCATTTTTAAAGAAAAATAAATAACTTTCTTTAGTTTGACTTTCTTTTTGTTTTGTGTTTTATTCTTCGAGTCATCAAATATTTCTTCTCAGCAGCTTGTCTTAAAGCTATTCTAAAAGATTTTGGTGTTTTTGAGAGAAAGGTCACGCTGAGACTGGAAGTTGACTTAAAGTGGCTAACATACTACTAGCATGATGTAATCCACATGTGTTGTATGCCCTGTAACTATTCTTCACATATTTGAAAATGAAAGGAAATCTGCTCAAATTAGCCATTTTCATTGTTGGATATATTTTAAATAAAATTCAGTTTTATTTTAGTTTTGGTCAAAGCCTGAAAAAGCCACTGCAGAGGTACCAAAGAGCCACGTGTGGCTCCAGAGCCGCAGCTTGCAGACCCCTGGTCTAAAACGTTGGAAGGCAGTGGGTGATGTGCATTCCTGCAAGGAATGTTGCGCTTTTAATCATAAAAGCACTTCAGTTTTATAATATTAGCTTTTAAATCATTTAAAGTGCTAACCTTAATAAAAAAAAATAAAAAAAAAAAACACGTTAAGTGAGCAGTGTAAATACAGTACAAAAATCTGTGAAGATCAAGGTGGGATCACAAACAGAGAACAGAGCCATCTAGTGTTTGCTCTCATCATTTAAAAAAATATATACAATCTTTCACTGGATGGCAAGAAAATACACTAATTCACTTTTGCACAATTTTGCATACGTCAATGCACGAAAAGATAAACACATTTTACAGTTTCTTATGAAAAACATGCAGAGAAGTTTAATTTCATCCACTGTGGCTGCTGTGTTCACAACAGCACTGGTGAGACTTTTGATTTTGCATTATGCTGAGCAAAAAAAAAAAAAAGACTAAAAACTAAACAAATCTCCTTAATTTACAAACTTCCTTTTTATTTGAGGAAAGCTGTAGCGTGTATTTTTCATATCTTGGGTAAGGGTGCCCCCATCTGGCCATCAGCTGATGAGAGAGTTCCCTGATTTTGTGAAACCTTGCTCTTGTTTGGTTCCTCCTCTTCTGTTTGCTCTTTGCTTTTTATTATGAGAGTTAATTGTTAGATAATATAGGTTGACTCCCTTTATTTATTTTTGCATTTTAAATTAACCTCAAGTTATTTGCATATCTGAATAGATAAGAATTATTTTTTTTTACTTTAGATTAATGCAAAAACACACTAATTGGAAACTATTTCCCTTCCAGTTTTTAAATCAGTATTTTTTATTTTTGCCACAGTTTCAGATTTCATGCATCAACAGTTGTTTTGTGTGTTTTTAGGGTGAAATACGTGCAACAATGTGCTGCAGTGTGATTTTGAGCCTTGCCCCAAGGAGCCCATTTTTTTGTGTGTGGTCACCAGGCTGCTGTTCATCAGTATGGAAGTCTATGAGGTGAGAAGAAATTGTAATGATGGACACTGAGCGGTGAGAATCAGCGGCTCAATAAGCGCCCCCCCTAATTGCTTAGCAACTGTGTTCCAGGGTCTCTCATTTGAGATCAAGAGTTTAGTGGACTGAAGACGCCGCTTTGGAGAAATAGAGCTTGTGCCATTCGATAAGACAGCAGAGAAATGGGCTCCATCTTCTACTTCCTCTGAGCCCTCCCTTCTTCTTCTCTCTCTCTCTTCCCTCCTCTCTGTCTTTCTCCTAACCGCCCCCCTCCACACCTCCCGTCCCTACCAGAATGATTATGTTACCTTTCAACTGCATGATGTATTCAGTTCACTAGATTATTTTCTGTCATCTCAGTTAATTGAATTCTGTCCATCACATATAGATGTTTTCACATTTGCATAAAGGTTAGAGTGGTGAAGAGTGTCAAACTTCAATTTAGACAATGTCACTCAAATAAATATGCTGGCCTCTTCCTCTGTCTCTCCCCTCCTGTCTGCCGGCTCATGGTATTTACGAATTCTCCGGGAATTTTAATAGATCTGTATTGCCGGGATGTGCTGGCTCTCATATACATGTAAATATGAATATGAAAATGAGCGGACGTCTCTCTGATATGGGTTCCAAGATCATGTGCAGCTGGCTGTGGATCTTTTCAATAACCAGATGCACGTCTATGTATGTGTCCACATGCCATGGCAGGTTTTTGGACACAGTTTGCAGGCATCCTCGACTCAGGCTCCCTGGAAGCACTTTCTCCTACTCATTGTCAAGTGCCTCTAGCCTAAAATTGTCATGTGAAAATGTAGGCGGGAAGGGGAAAGAAAAGAGCCCACCTGAATATAATGCAATTTTAATGGTTAATATAGCTTGAAATGCAAAACAGAAATGCACATGGACGCTTAGAAACACACTTTTTTTTTTTTTTTTGGCCATTGTGATTTAAAGCATGGCAAGCAATCTGATAAATGGGCACGACCTGACAGAAGGAAACAGAGCATAATAACACGTCACACCTCGAAAAAAGCGGCGAGGAACAGACTTCGCTGACAGACAAATTCACAGTTAATCACTGTCCCGGAATATCAAATTATGTTTGGTTTGGGGAAATTGATTCGTGTGTCTTCAGTAACAATTTTCATCTTAGCCCCTTTCCAAATCAACACCCATTAGGTTTATGTATCATCGCTGGTGTGTGACAAGCGCGCAGCCGCAGCTAAAATAAGTCTGTGTCAGTTAGTCAATAAATGGGAGAGCGAAGACGACGGACAGATTAAAGTGCTTATCTCTTTTCATCAGCTCTGAATGCCGACTGAATTGAAGGTCAATATCTGAGGATTCTCCAAGCCAAGCAGGTGTCTGGAGAGTATGGATTGGCTAGTGCTTGCGGCGCCTCTCCCCGTCTTTGTGGGCAGGCCAGGGCCAATTTCAAATATGTCACAGCTGCATTTGAGCCAACAGTTACCTGGACAAAACCACTATACATTATACCGAATTCCCCTTAAAGACTCTTTCCCCTGAATTCTCTGCGTCCGTTGAGATATGTCACTGTGGGCTTTTGTGGTGCCGCCTAGTGCGAGTTATCAGTGCAGACAACGGCTGTTAGCAGACAAACCTTAGGTTCTTATTTATGGAAACACAAGAGACAGTCGTGGGCTGGTGTTGCCAAAAGATTTGCAATTTTTGCGGGGGCAGATGCGGTGGAAAGCGATGGACGCTGCATGACTTTTGATTGTAAATTAGAAAACACAAGAATAGTAGTGAGTCATCTGTTTACAACTATTTTCAAGGTGGTGCGTTATCGATTAAATCTCCATTTCTCTTGTTAAAAAAAAACTACAGCAGATAAAGAACTAGTTTAAACTTGTTCAGGCGGCTTTCAGCTCTGTCTTGCTTCTTTTTATTTCTCTCTCACTCTACACTGCGTTGCCATGAATGCGAACGATATCTCGATGGAAATGGACGGTGAAAGCCTGGTAGGCCGTGAAAGGAGGGGGCAGATGGTGTCCTGCTCTTGCTTCCCATGTTTGCATTTGAGTTTAGCACTCTGTTCAAGCTCTGGTAGATAAACGCCGGCACTCGTGTGGTGCCGTACAGGAACGTATGCAGAATGCAGCGCAGGTTGCTCAGGAGGCTGATATGGAGCTTGTGCATGGAAAGGTCTTGTCCGCCGTGTCGGGGAGGCGCTTTTGGCTACTCTCTTCGAGGACAAAGCTTTGGTGAAGGGGCTCACTCCAGCAAGACATGGCTGCTGGGGGGGAGGTGGAGGTAGGGGTGGGGAGCAGCTGCAGCACTCCAGACCCACTCGCCTGCAGGAGGAGGCTATCTCCGCCGCTGCTCCCCGGGCTGGCCACTGCCCTCCACCTCCACCACCTACAGGGAAAGCCAGATTTAACCTTATCGTAGCATGTGCACAGCTGTCTATCAGCTCACAACGATAGAGCCAGAAAACTACCTCTCGTGGACAGTGTTAAAAAACAACAAATTTGGCAGCAATTACACATTTACAGCGCCTAGCTCGACTTGAAAGTGGATATTATAGAGGGAGAAAATGTCTTTAAACAGCCGATCAGTGCCTCGTTGAAAGCGATGCTCATATATGTAGCGGGGATATGATTATAAATATATATTATATATATGTTTTCATTTTGAATTAAACTGCTCAAGAAATTCATATGCCTGTGAAGCTATTATAAAGAGAAGGCTCTTGCTGAGCGTTACACAGAATTGAACGGTTGGATTTATTTGTATGCATCTCTAATGTTATTGTGGCCATTTTTATTCATGCAGGCAAAGTTGTGAGCTCACCCTTGGCTTTTATTTACATGGTAGCCTTTCGACAGCTCGACGGGAGACCCTAGCCTTCTGTAGATAGGTCCTTTCAGTTCCTTACAAAGGCCGCTTCAGCGACTTTTTGTTGCCGTAACTACCTCTTTCTTCCCCACATTCCAAATATCTTTGGTTCAGACCTGGTGGCCTTGATGAGCAAGTTTCTATGGAATCAATCAACTGCTTCTCTCAGAGGATCTTATCATGGTTTAATTTTGGCCCTGCCACATTGTCCTTTTGAGATATAAACCTCATCCAACTTACGCCTGAGATCCAACTTTCTTTTCAGGTTTGTCTTTTTGTGTAGAGTGGATTTCAGAGGCCTCAGTGGAAGGAAAAAATACACACGCAATGAGACACAAGCAAGGCTGAGGCACATGGTTGTCACTAATAATGAATGACAGCACACCTCAAGCATTTTTATGTTTCTTTTATTCGTCACAGTCAAAGAAACATCTTTAAGTCAGTCAGATTTATTTTATTTTCAGCTTTTCATACAACAAATACAAGTACTTTATGCTTATTACGGTACATGAAATCATGCGCTATGCTTTTACTTTGTAGATTTGACTGCAAGAGCTTTCATTTTCAAATTAAAGTAATATTATCGATTCACATGACTATTTGTGGAGAGACAAAATACTAAATTGGTTTATTTTATCAATTTCAATTCAATTCAGTTGATTCATAGAGTGTCAAGTCACAACAGAAGTCATCTCAGGGCACTGAACAGAAACATCTGTAAATAAAAATAATAATTTTAAATTATTTATCTGAGGAGCAGACAGCTTCGAGTTTGACTCCATCGCAGAACTCTCATCTTGAGTGAGCATGAAGATGAGAGTGGAAAGGAAAAACTCCCTCATGAGGAAGAAACCTTTAGTAGAACCACTCAGTACAAGCGGCCATCTGTGTCGACTGGCTGGGTTTGAGAGGAACAGATACACAATGGCAGGTCAAGAATCACATGCTAAAATATAAATAGTATCAAATGATACTACTA
>JARVGS010000789.1:14540550-14551072 GCA_031762315.1 Hypsolebias antenori | reverse complement strand
ATCTTGACTTGGGTTGACTCTAAATGTTAATCAATTATCTATGTTTAACCAGTACTTTATGAGAGTTTCATTTAAATCCATAGTCTATGAGTAATTTTACAAACAGGCAAACTGACTTGACTCCAACAGTTAATGTCAAGATTTGAAGCAAAGATGTTGTGCAGTGTGTTGCATTAGAAGTATGTGTTGGGAACAATGCTCAGCTACTACCACACCAAGTTTTAGCTCAATATCTCTAAAATTGGGGGGTTTATAGCTTCTTATTTTTTAGGACAGTTGACTATTGTGGTCAGTTTAAATCAGAACTAGAAAGTTCCTGAAGAAACTTTGATGGGGACTGTCACTGGGAACCATTTTAAAATGTTGATTTGAGAGTATTAAGTGTTGAGGTTCACTCTTAGCTACTACCATTCCAGATTGTAGCTTAAGTTGGAAAAATACCAATGAGTTAAAGTATTGTTTTTTCTTTTAAACTAGGGTGGCCATCTTGGATTTTTGATTTAGATTCAGTGTGTGATGTGGAAGGTTTTCATCTATAACTAAAACAAATTTCAGCTCTAAATGTATAAAAAGAGCTGAGTTAAAGCCACTTAAATTGAGCTTTGGTGGCCATCTTGAATTTTTTTTTAAATTCATTATTTATTGGGCATTGGTCTCAGCTACTACCACACCAAATCTCAGATTAATATCTCTGAAAATGGCTGATTTACAGTATTTTTCCTTGTTAGCTCAGGTGGCCATCTTGGATATTTGATTTGCAACCAGAGTCTATGAAGAATTAATAATTAAATGGCATCTTTGTTTCCAAATTATGTTGCCATGGTAACTCAAAATGCCAATAAAAGTAATAGCACACATCACGGTGCCGAGCTGGTCGTTTTGATATAACATTTGTGGGGGAACATATTGTGGGTCGGGTTGCATTAAAGTTAACTGCAGAGTAAGATATAAAGTTAAGAAACCCTTGTCAGGTGGATAATAACAGGGCAGTCCCCAACGAGCCCAAAATGTCCCAAAAGTTTATAAGCTGTGGATGTCAACCCAATATCTATCTGAAATTTTCTTTAAAATCCATTCAGCGAGTCATCAGATATTTTGCCAACAGTACAGAGAAACAAACACAGCAGGCAAACACATTACCGCCTTTTCACCTTTGTCAGTGCTCATAAAAAGTTGAAAAGCAATGACGATATTATAAAGAAAACCCACGACTACATCAGTAAGCCCTATCTCGCTGGTTTGGCTCAGTTGTAGTCAGTGCATGCAAGGAGGTACGCAAACACAAGCACCTTCTGCGCCTGCATTGTTGGGCTCACTTAAGACTCTGCCAAGTGTTTAAATTCCTAAAGAGCCTCCAGAAGAAATTAGTATGTAATAACCACACTCCGCACGAAGAAAGACCCATTATGGCTTTCCACCGACTGTACTTGGCTTTCATTTGTGAGCTAAATGGATGCGCGTGAAGGTGAGAGTTCAGTAGCCATTCAAGTATTTGGCTTTAACCGGCTCCAGCACTCTTGCTTTAATTCAAGCAGAAGGACAAGTATGAATAATCATCCTGGATAAGACTCGTCACAACCAGCAGTGTGAGACATCCCCACCCCCCAACCCCACCTCAAAATGGCTGCTGAGGCTTAATGACAGAATACCATTTACATCATGCCTTTTAATTTGCAATTTGCCAGCTTTTGTTGCTGCTATCTGATTTTGGTTTGTTAGCTGCACACTGTTATTTTGATGCAAATTTCCTCCCAGCTCATCTCAACTGGTTCTAATTTCAGATTTGTTTATCAGAGCCAGAGGAAATAGCTGGGGGAGGGGGGGGGGGGGTGCAGAATGGGTAACTCTAATCAATGCAAAATGCAACACAAAATATCTAATGATTACAAATCTCTGAAGGCTGTGCAGAGAGTTGACGCTGTAGAATGGAACTGCCCATACGACGGAGACAAAGGGAATACTAACTCCGTGGGGATGAGTTTTAAGGGAAAAAAATTGGGGGGGAAATGTTTCTTATTGGACCCTGAGCAAAGGAGTGAGTACTTTTTTCAGCACACAGAAGTGTGCAGCCAAATCTTCTAATACTAGCCCCCAAGGGTGTCAGCCTCATGTAATATATGCACAGGCTAATTTATTACACCAGGACTAATTTCCATTGCTTGTGCTTGGAGTTGCCTTGCTAATTATGGAATGTTTTTTTCCTTTAACAGCTTTTTTTTTCTGTTTGATTCATAATTGCACATCCACATTCAGGAGCAGCATCTCTGCAAATGAGATGAGGCCTTGCCATTTGGCATTCACCGTCCCCCCCACACCCAGGTGAGCCAACAGCCCACACAGGGCACTAGCAAGGCTCCATTTCCGACACCCACCCTCCCAATCATCGGCGCTTGGATCTGTGATGGGCTCTGCCCCCAGAACTGCTATGACCACCCCAGAAAAAAAAAATCAGATAGGCTGGTGTGTAATTAGACTTGGGACTTTAATTAGGAAAAGTTAACTGTTAGATGAAAGCTGTCACATCTGTGATGCGTACTGCTGGTTCAGTAGATGGATCCCAGGGGGGGGTCTGCATCAAAAGGCCCTTCCCTGCTGAGCAGGCCCACTCTAGCATGTTCTCATGCGCCAAATCAGGCCCTCTGAGTGGCAGCGGATGTGAGGGGATGGAAAAACAGAGGCGCAGACACAAGTTAACTGCAAAGGAGAGATGAAGAGGAAGAAGGAAAGGGGAGCGGACGGGGGAGAGGGAGTGAGAAAAAAGGGAAAATATCACCGAGCTGCTCGGCTGCCTTTTCGTGTGTCTCGTTAAATGGAGAACACGGCACAGACACAAAGGGATCTGAGGGAAAACAATGTCGCCTAACAAGACATCACTGGCTCATCATTAGCAATTTGTTGTGGGCATAATTTTCCCCTGCCCCTTGCATAATAGGTGCCCTGGGATATTGCCGATGCCTTTGTGTGCCCTCATTTGGCTATTTATTTACTTGGCTCATGTCACAAAAGAGATCTGGCCACCTCAAGCGAGAGCCAAGATAACACTGCTATGGCTCCACATCACAGCCCTATTAAGATGGAGCTCCTTTAATTGACTCCCCGAGCTCATTGCCTGACCTGAGGTCCCTCTGATCACACCCAACCAATAAGAGGCTCTGTCTCACAGGGCAAAGCATAGGCCAGAGTGATGTTTATTTATTTATTTATTCGTGCAACTTGTTTTGTCTGATGTCAGACGGTCTTGTTAGGATGCTGTTGCGTGTATCTACGCAACACACTCTGAGTGAAGGTGCTGAAAGAATAGGCAGGAAGGAGCGATTAATCTGCGTTGATTGAGCTGCTCTCCTGCGCTCTCTGCTCCGGGAAAAGAAAATACAGCTGCCGACCGCTGCACTAGCATTAAATATTGCAAAACGGCATGACGGATATCACTGCCATTAATCACAAAAGGGAAGAAGAGCGAGAGGAAGCCTTGTAAATTCATTGTTTCCTGTTTGCTCGTCCCCACAGATGGTGCTGCCAGCGCTCCACAGAGGAGCTCACACACCGTCGCTGCATTGCCCCCTCGCTCCCTCTGAGGCCCTTTGTGACAGCATAGACATTGAGCTTTACATTCAGTAGACACATGCGCTGGAGATGGATGGATGGATAGTCGAAAGGATTGATAAACTGAGTCATGGCAACAACGCAGCTATTTGGAAAAACAAAAAGCTTTTTTTTTCTTCCTGGAAACAGAAATGAATGACACCAGCGTGGCTCCGCTCTGACAGATGGGTATAATGATGTGCATAGACTATCCAAGCACCCTTCCTGCTTCCTGTCACTTGCCCCTTTTCCCACCCATCCTTCTCGTTGAAAGGCACCATTCACATTAGTGTAACTGTAATACGATTGTATCTGTTGTTCAGGAAATGAAAATCAAGGATTTGACCTTTGTAGCTTACAAGTGGCTAGTGTTATGCTGTGGTGGCCTTCAAGCTGTATTAGCATCCTTTCGTAGAACCGTTTTTAAATTTTCATAAATCTGAAGACTTATCAGATTTTTTTTTCTTGTAATGCTGGCGTTTGCATGTTTATTTATGGTCAAAGCCATTCTGTTTGCTCTTCCTCCTTTATTCCATAAAGTACATGCACACATGCACCGCAGCCCCACGTCTGCCGCTTTGACTTAAACCTGAGCTTAAGCAAGGCCAAGTGAGGAGACAGCGAAATCGATTTACACATTGTATTTCACACCCTTTCATCAGGCCCGGCCCTCGTGGCTGCAGCGCTTGTGATTTCAAAGGCACTTACCGTACGCCAGCCCCTTTGTTCGAGAAGCAAACTACTTCTGAGAAGACATCAATGCAAATAAAACCAGCTAGCAGAGCGGAAGGAAACTCGAGCTGAAGAACAACCAAATTACCCGTAGTTAATACGTCTTCATTACAATTTCTTTCTCCTCCTCTCGTTCTCTCTCCAGCATACCAAAGATTCTCAGCACTAATGATTTTCTGGGTATTAAAGAGGCACCCACTGCTGTCACTCTGGATATGAAACAAGAAAACAGATTATTGTCAAGATCACCCACTGTGAACACCCAAATGATACTTAAAATATAATGGAGTTCTTAACCGTGCTCATTAACGACACTGTGCTGGAATGAACAATACTCCCCTATGAAAAAAAAATAAAACAGATTTGAAATTAGAGCATGAAGCGGAGAAGCAAACAGTTTGGAGACAAAAAAATGGAAACAAAGCAATGGTGCATTAGTAATCTGTTCCCAAGCTCAAAGATGCATCCACGTAAGCAGTGGTTTAAAGTTACTGAACGTTTAAGGTGTGGATTTTGGATGCTTCAGTTATTAAAATATAAAATCCATCTATCTACTGGAATTCTGTGCTTTAGCTCACTGAAACAAATACATGCTGTCTACATCACCTGTGTGCTGTTGATGCCAGATGCATTAAATAATTAAAAAATTATTTGTTTTCATCTGGTACACAGTTCAAACATGTATTTGTATAGTCATCTCTTGTTTATGTACCGAGATGTTGTAGAGCAGGGGTGTCAAACTCACTTACAAAAGGGGGCCAAAATTAAAACCTTTTTTCAAACTAAGGGTCAGTTTCAGAATCTACATTAACTCAAGTTAGATACCCAACATCTTTTCTTAGTTGCAGGTTCCTCTACAAGAGTTTGATTGGTCTCATTTGACGTTTTCTGTTGCACTTGTGACATCATAATCAAAGATTACTGAAAAAAAAAATCAATAAAATAATTTTACATTTAAAATAACATCTCGGGGGCCAAATAAGATGTCAATGAGGGCCACATTTGGCCCTGGGCCTTGAGTTTGATACATATGGTGTAGAGGCAGGGCTGCCGACTCGGTACCCAAAAGTCCCAGGTTCTATCCCCAGTAAATGGACTGTACTTGTATAGCGCCTTTCCATCTTATCAAGACACTCAAAGCACTTTACACTACAACCTGTGTTCTCATTTAAACATTCATACAGCACTCTAGTATATCTCTACAAAGCTAATTGAACAAATCATTCTACAGAGACTAATAAGTGCTTTATCGCATTCATACACCGATGGGACACACATCAGAGGCAATGAGGGGTTCAGTGTCTTGCCCAGGGACACTTCAGTATGTGACTGCTGGTGGATTCAAATCCCCAACTCTTGCAGGAGGATGACTGCTCTAACCACTCAGCCACAGCTGCCCCAGTCATTGCACATCTCGTGATGTCCCTGAGCAGCACACCCTATCCCCACATGCTCCCCGGGTGCTTGCAATAGCTGCCCACTGCTCCACCTGGGGGTGGATGTGTTAAATGCAGAGAGCCAATTTCACCATTGTATGGGAACATACAATGATGACAATATATAACACATTATTATTACTGTATTACTATCATTAGTGTTTTATTCTGCTGAAATAGTTGGCGACATATGGCAAGAAGAAAAGGATCATTTATGTTGAGGATGTGATTGCATTTTTAATTCCTGAGCCCAAATTAAGACTTTAGGCTTGACAAGAGGTTAATTTCAACAAGCTGCCAATAAATAACCAAGGCCTGATTTCCACAACATAAGCCAGCAATTCAAATGTTGGGGCATAGACAGACAGTAAAGGAAGTGCAACGCTCCATAACTCAACCCTTGTCATGGGACTCTTTAGCGAACAGGACAACTAGGGACACAGTGGGATTGTTTGGTTCTCGCCAAGTCAAAATGATTCT
The DNA here is from genome assembly GCA_031762315.1 of Hypsolebias antenori. Lineage (NCBI taxonomy): Eukaryota > Metazoa > Chordata > Actinopteri > Cyprinodontiformes > Rivulidae > Hypsolebias > Hypsolebias antenori. Next base: position 14,544,842 of record JARVGS010000789.1, on the reverse strand, counting down.
TTGTCAGCCAGGCATAAATAACATAGTGTTGATTGTTCTGTCAAAGTTAATCTGACAGCTTGGGGAAGCAGTCATTAAGCAGTCAATCGATCGTCCTGCAGCCTTGGGAGTGTGTGTGTTCATGTGTATGATGGTGAGAGGGGCTGCAAAACATTTGTCATCGACTGTTTGACTTGGACACAAAGATACATTCAGGGACGGGAGACAAAACATGTTTTGTAGGGATGTGCAGCTTTTGTTTTTAAAGTTAATGCATTCTTAAGATGCCAGATAGTTCCAGTGTCGATTCTTTTGTTTTCTCAGCCAGAGCAATATTTCACATTTTCTTAAATTCAACTAAAAGGAATCATCTTTGACTCAATAACAATACAACAGATTTTGCTTTAATTGCATCAACACTGGACTATACATGGCTTTCACAGGTAAAGCCGATTTTGTTTTGTTGCGACGCAATTTATCACCGAGCAATCAAAGTGCGGATTCTCTGAAAGAGTCAACAGGAATGACTTAAATTCATGTTTATCTAACTTGTCGAGACTTTGTCAGAAATCTTTAAAAGTTTGTATTTTAAAGGTTAAAAACTTCTCAGAAAGACAGCAAGGTAGCAATAAATATAAAAAAGTTTTGTTTACGTAATTTATTTATTATATTAGTCTTTAATAATATGCATTAAGTTACTGAAACTTACATAAATAATCTTTACTTACAATTTGACACATACAAATTCAAACAAAAGTTATAATTTTGTTGTGTTTTTACATTTTAAGGAACTTGACCTATTTATTTCTGAAGCAAGAAAAATATAGATTATTTAAGCTGCTTGCATTGTAGATACAGTGAGAACGTACTCAAACACTGTACTTAAGTAAAAGTACAAATAATCAGACAAAATATACTTTAGTAAAAATAGAAGTATCATATTAACGTCTTTTACTTAAGTAAAAGTAAAAAAGTACTTGCTTTTAATAATACTTAAAGTATTGAAAGTAAAAATACTTGCTGAATGTATTACCTAATGCAATGGTCTACAGTATCATTTATTCCTACCGTATGTATGTTTTCTGTAATACATTAATAGTGTTGAGTCATTTTAATGAACAATGCTGCAGATAATACATACTTTTATTGTGTTTACTTTGTGACACAGTTCACACTTGGACTTGTGTTTCTGTGCATGAGAATTTCAGGGATGGCATGCAGTTAAATGACATCAAGCAAAATAAGAGAGGAATGATTATACCTTTGAAAGTTTGTATTTAACACAAAACAAAACCAATGTGTCATTTTAACTGCAGTAAACACATTTAAGTAAAATCTGTCTGCCTGAAAAAAGGAGCATTAGACCTAACAAATGAACATCTGATCATTTCAACTCCAGTTTGTCTTCAACTCTAGTTAAAATACTGTCTAGTCAACTTTGTAATGGGTCAATAGTGAATATTTTAACTTCCTGAACCAGTTTCGAAATGTAGACCCAAGTGTCGAGCCGTTTGGAGACATCTCTTGTCTCCTAACATCCCATGAACTGACACATTTTAATATTGTAGCAAAATTTTCTTGTTCAAGTTCAGAATAAGTTGGTTTTCATAGTTTTTTGAATCCAGTCTGGCTCTTCTGGGAGAGAGAATCTGTCCTGCTGTACTGAACAGTCTTTCAATATTATAGTCTTTCAATAATCTTTCAATAGTCTTTCAATAATATTTCAATAGACTTTCAATAATCTTTCCATAGTCTTTCAATAATATTTCTATAGTATTTCAATAATCTTTCAAAAATCTTTCAATAATATTTCAATAGTCTTTCAATAATCTTTATATAGTCTTTCAATAATATTTCAATAGTCTTTCAATAGTCTTTCAATAAGGTCATGGGTGTTGAGTATCTTCTAGCTCACTCTCTGTGGTGGAATCCATTTTGAGTGTGTTAGTGGTGCTGTGGGTGCTCCCAGCTCAATGACGTATACTGTATACTAAAACATATATCATTGGTCCAGCTCTTCTTGAAGGTGGGTCTAATGTTACCTGTCCACTTTGTAGTGATTCAATGGACCAACTCTCTCGACATCAGTTTCAAACTAATGACAAATCAAAAAATTGCAACATGAATGTAACTTGTAACTAAACACATTATAGAAATGTAGTGTAGTAGAAAGTACAGATACGTCATGTAAAATGTAGTGGAGTAAAAGTATCCACATTTAATTCTACTTAAGTAAAGTACAGATACATGAAAAATGTACTTGAGTACAGTAAAAAAGTATTCGTACTTAGTTACATCCCACCACTGGATGTTAGTCCATCTGTCCAACAACTTGGACCAAACAGGACATTTTCTTTGATGTCATTCAGCCTCAGGAGCTCCTCAGCTCTTGTTCTGGTTGTGTTTCCACCATTGGACTCTTGTGAAGGAGAGCTCTGCTGCACGCTGGTGACTTTGTGTAAACCTTTAACTTGTTAATTTTTTTCAAACCCACTGTATTAAAACATCTACACAACAATGAACAACAGATATGCAGTTTACTTCATTGACCTCTCTGAGGACACAATAAGGCGTTTTAATATGGGACTGTCAGAACACGTTGGCTGGTTTGATAAATTATCTAAAAATCCAACAATGTTCAGTCAGGTAATCTAGGTGTTTTTTTTTATTTTTTTTATTTTTTTTTTGTGCTGAGACATTTCGCCTTCCATCCAGAAGTTTCCTCAGACTGATGAAGCCCTCTGAATGGAGGGCGAAACGTGTCAGCACAAAGGAAACTGTCCAGATGACAACAAAGTTCATGCTCAATCATCCAGATACCAAATCCAATAATTCTCATTCGGTCCAGGTCCAGATGACCCGACTGAACATCGATGGATTTGATACCTGGATTATTGAGTGTGAAGTTTGGTGATCTAAAAAATGGTTTGTCCTGATATCTGCTGCCATCTGGTGGTTATTGTATGATACTACAGTTTAAACACGCAGCCCAGCCAAACATTTGCGTCACCCTACGTCGGGTGACTCTGCCATATTGGTGAGGGAAACTGCTCAGGATCCAAAAACCTTTCAGCCTGGCATGTTCCAGATCCATAAACTCTGATAGATTTGTCAGATCTTTAGGTGTTACCGTGCCTGGTGAAGAAGAACAACTTCATTTTTTAATAAAAGATCATCGTCAACATGTCTGTCTGCGACAATGTGCCCACTGAAAAATAATGTATGATTATGTATTATATTATGTATTATTTTATATTATACCAACATGTCTGTCTGCAACAAAGTGCCCAATGAAAAATAAAATAACAGATTTTAAAGCTTTTGTCTCCAAACTGGTTAAACTGGCTAAAAAGCAGAAAAGTTTGCACCCACTTTTAATATTACTAGCTTGACTTTTTTGGGCCATGTTGAGCATACTATATGTATTAGATTATGTAAGATTATTAAATTATGTATGATGATGTATTAAATATGACAATGTAATTTTTTAAAATGATGATAAATGATATCATGTTTTATGTTATGTATGATTATGTATTATTTTACTCCACCTTGAATCACCACATTATCGTGGTGGAGGAGTTTGTGCACCTGAATGATCCTAGGAGATATACTGTCGGGGGCAATTTTATCTGCCCCTGGTAGGTCTGTCAAGGCAGAATGGTTCCAGGTGACAGGCCAACAAAGAGCGATTCAGAAGACTCTTGTAGACAGAAAATAATGAAGGAACTCGATGTCCCTTGCCTGGACATGGGTTACCGGGAACCAACTCTGGAGCCAGGCCTGGGGGAGGGGCTTGATGGAGAGCGCCTGGTGACCGGATCTCCACCCATGGGGCCCGGTCAGACTCAGTCTGAAGAAGTAACATGGGTTGGCCTTCCTGTGGGTTAGAGCTGTCATTTCAACCCGAATCCGGAGTCTGGTCCTGCCTGACCCGGAGTTGGAACGGGCCGGTCCATAATACTGTGCTTAATGTGTGGGCCGGGTCGGTGTTGGGCTTTTGATTACGTCAGCGGACATGCACGACTGACGATCCAATTATAGGGCAACATGACTAGCCATACTATCAGCAACTGCACGCGGGTACTTCACAGCACGCTGACCAGCCTTGAAAGAGGTAAGTTAAGTTAAGTTAAGCTTTAGATGGACTACTGACAGCGATGAGTGTGTCAGCCTCATGGACAAGAACTGAAAGCTCCGCCTCCCATTCTGCTTTTGTAAATTCTAGGAACCACACGTAAAGGCTCCCACATAGTTCTGCGTACGTCCGTACGCGTGTCCGTACGCGCGTACTGTACGCAGTGAGTTCAGCC
>JARVGS010000789.1:14527161-14540450 GCA_031762315.1 Hypsolebias antenori | reverse complement strand
ATATATATTTTTAGGTGTTCATCTGGTTACATTTTAAATACACATGCATTTCGGCGCGTCAGCGGTGACGCATAATAAGTGCGACTTATACGGAGGTGCGACTTATACAGCAGAAAATACTGTACATGAATATTTAAACAGAATACTTCAGCAGCAGCAAGCTGTAGCACTTCCAGTAAGAATTTAACATTACTGTTTAACAACGTAAAGCTTTCTAAAAGAGAGCTTGCATGAATTTCTTATACTCTTTATAGATTAGAACAATTTTAAGATGGCAGGAACCCCCAATGTCCTTGTCCCTGCTCTGACTAGACACTAGCTCGGTCAAAATTAAACCTCATTTCCCCCAAACAATTAAAAGCTTTTACCTAAACTTCTTAGGGTTTTAAAGCCAGAACATCCTGATACTGTGTGTGTGATCATCTCGTGTGCATCACTGCATTTCCTTTCAGATCTTAACTCTGCAAATTAGTCGATGTCCATAGAAACAGGTTCTTCTTTAACCTGGAAGAACTCACAGAATTCCTTTAAATCAACATCATTCAGGTGAACTAAATCGTTGACTGTGTTTCTAAATGATGCAAGATTTCTGCTCTCAACCAGTTTCTTCACATTTTCCACAAGGATTTGATGCTGGTTGTAACGGCAAGCCAGGTATTCCTTTAAAACGTCAACCTTTTTCCTCTCCACCATATGAATGATGAGATGCTCCATAATGGCAGACAAAGGATGACCAAACTCTATCACACTCTGAGGCTCACCCCTTGTTGTTTCGTAATTATACCCTCCTGTATGCATTGCAATAACGCTTCCATGGTTATTAAAAACAGGAGAGCCAGAGGCGAGTGTATAAAAGCAAGATTCATAATACAGATTCTGGCTTTGTTGTTGGACAGTGTGAGCCACTCCTTTAAAGAAGGTGTCAGTAATCAATTGAAAAGGATCTTGATTCTCCAAGTAATGCCTCTCCACAACCTGAGTGTGTTTCTGTAAAGGAACAATCAAGCATGGATCTATTTTTTTCACACCTCCATTTGGATGTCCAATAATGCAAATCCCACCATCTCTGGAGGGGAAACCAAACTGTTTTAACAGTGGGGCAGGCAGTGTCTGATTAGTATTGAGCTTTAGCAAAGCCCAGTCTCTTGCCAGCACATTGTCCCAGTACTCAAAGCAAACGACCTCCTCCACATCAACTGCTCCCCCAATGTCCTCTACACTTTCATATGCGAAGTGCAATGAGATATTCTGAGTAAGCTGCCCCCAGTTCTTGTCGTAAATATCTTTAATAACATGGGCATTAGTGAGGACGTAGCAGCCAAAAAGAAGAAACCCAGTTCCGTACGGCTTCCCATTCACTCTCACTTGGCATACTGAATCACCGAGCTCCATCATCTTCTTCATGGTTTTCACTTCCTTGCACCTCTGAGCACTCTGTCCAAACTCAACACGAAACAGATTCTGGACACGAGAAAGCTTTGAAGCCCCAGGTTTTATGGCTTTCACTGCATTTTTAAACTGCAAGCAGAACTGATCCCTCATTACTTTAGAGTTGGGTATTTCCCACAATGTTTGTTTTAGCTTAATGTCACTAGTAGAATCCGTTTTGTTTACCGGTAAGTGTGCTGCCATTTCGGAGTCAGACTGAGGTTGATGACTATTTTCATTTGGTGACAGATAAACTTCCTCAAGACTGCCAGACTGACTGTGTGGGGGACTTCCCTTACTGAGCAGAATAACCTGAAAGGTTTTGTCACTGAGGTCATCAACAAGATTGGAAAACTCAATTTTTGACTCACCGCTTTTGCAAGAGAGTGCACAGTTCTTTCTGAATACAGTACTGAGAAAGCGCCCATCTCTTTTTAAAGCCTGCTTTACTTTTTCCCCTTTGTAAGCATAAACAGTAACTTCGTGTATTGCTGTTCTTAGTGATGGATTTCTCAAGACTTTTACAATTCCTCTACCTCCCTTTGCCAACACATGAAACACTACTAGCTCACAAGAGGGTCCATTCCGGCAGGTAAAGACATGAACAGGCTTTTTAGGCTGCTCTACAGCCTTTACGAACTTTACAGTCACACAATCATCTTTTTGAATTAAAGTACAAGGAAAGTGTGAACTGAGAGCTTTCCCATCTCTTTCAATAACAAGCTCTTTGCCTCTCCACTTCTCTGCAAGTTGTTTAAACCCATTACTTCTCTTCAGTGAGTCCTCAACAGTTCCTGCTTTGTTGCAGGTCACAAACATGGGACGCTTGTCACTCCAGCGCCATTCAAATGAATGGTTTGAATGCAGAGCCTCCTAGGTAAAAAAAAATTAAAAAAAACAGCAATAAAACACATGAAACTTTTACTATAATTTTAAACATATATCATGTAAAAGGGTAACAGCAGTGGTGGAGAAAGTACTCAAACACTGTTCTTAAGTAAAAGTACAAATAAACTGACAAAAATGTACTCCAGTAAAAGTAGAAGTACTATATTAATATTTTTACTTAAGTAAAAGTAAATAAGTACCTGCTTTTAAAAATACTTAAAGTATTAAAGTAAAAGTACTTGCTGAATGTATTACCTAATGCAATGGCCTACAATATCATTAAGTGTGCATACCGTATGTACTTTGTATATTTTCTGTAATACGGTAATAGTGTTGAGCCATTTTAATGAACAATGCTGCAGATGATGCATGTTTTTATTGTGTTTACTCTGTGACACAGTTCACACTTGGACTTGTGATTCTGTGCATCAGAACATGCAGTTAAAAGTCATTAAGCAAAATAAGAAAGAGGAATGATTTTACCTTAGAAAGTTTTTTATTTAACACAAAATAAAACCAATGTGTCATTTTAACTGCAGTAAACACATTGAAGTAAAAGTTGTCTGTTTGAAAATAGGAGCATTAGACCTAACAAAGGAATAGATCACTTCAACTCTATTTAAAATACTGTCTAGTCAACCTTGTAATGGGTCAATAGTGAACAATATTTTAACTTCCTGATACCATTTTCAAAACTTGGACCTAAGTGTTGAGCCATTTGGAGACATATCTTGTCTCCTAACATCCCATAAACTGACACATTTTAATATTGCAGCAAGAATTTCTTCTTCAAGTTCAGAAGAAGTTGGCTTTCAAAGTTTTTTGAGTCCAGTCTGACTCTTTTGGGAGAGAGAATCTGTCCTGCTGGACTGAATAGTCTTTCAATAATATTTCAATCATCTTTCAATAGTCTTTCAATAAGGTCATAGGTGGCATGTATCTTCTGGCTGACTCTCTGCAGTGGAATCCATTTTGTGTGTTAGCGGTGCTGTGGGTGCATCCAGCTCGATGATGTATATATACATCACTGGCCCAGCTCTTCTCGAAGGTGGGTTCAGTGTTACCTGCCCACTTTGCAGTGATTCAATGGACCAACTCCCCTCTCACCTTTGGTTACTTTCAAACTAAAGAACAAATTAAAAAAAATGCAACGTGAATGTAACATAACACAACGCATTATAAAAATGAAGGGTAGTAGAAAGTGCAGATACTTACTGCAAAATATAGTGGAGTAAAAGTAGAAATTACCCATGTTTAACTCTACTTAAGTAAAGTACAGGTACTTTGCACATGAAAATGTACTTAAGTCACAAAGTACTTGTACTTAGTTACATCCCACCACTGGACACTTTTTGCACTTTTTGGTCTGCGATTCCACCTCTGGAACATTTCAGAGCATGATTTTAACTAATATGTTTAATAAGTCATTATGATGTATCAGGGCTTATTGGTTTCAGGTAATGGATAAAGCATAGTTGGTCTATTTAGGGAAAAAAACTGATATATTTTTAAATCAAAGAGTCAGATTTAATACAAATCCATATATTTTGTAGACATATCCTTCAAGTTATTGCTTGGATCAGAACCCAGCATTACAGAAAATATACCTTTAGTATGACATACAGCTATTTTTCTTGTTTATAATACGTTTTTGTTTTTTAAAAGAGCTCAATAACTCCCTAACAATAGCTGTGAAATAGTCAAAATATTCCCCTGACAAAAGTGTAATTGCTTATTTTCTTATAGTTTAACATCCGGCTTTCCATAACCTAATAATCTGCACTCTTTTTCCAGTTTGTTTCTTTTCTTTGTGAAATGAGAAAGTTAAGAAAGATTTACTCTCCATGTCTGATTTAGCTTTTAGTCTAAGAGTCCTGATACTTTGACAGGATGTCTCAAATAGGGTGTGCGCTGGAAAATGAGAAAGGTTGGGAAAAAAAAAAAAAAACGCTAAGACAGAAGCTTGACAAATATCATCCATTATATTAAAATGACCCCTATTGTCATTATGAGCAGAAAGATTAAATTCAACTCATCACACGTAAATATGACAGGTGCCTCAATAGGCTGATGCCAAGCGGCAAGCCAAGGAGATTAGTAGGGCACTGATATCATTATTTCCGCCTATCAGGGATTCAGCAGGGAGGCAATTGTAATTTCTAGGCTTATTAGTCCACACTCGGAGAAGAGAAAGCACAGTGATAAAGCTGACTGTGACAGTCGCGCATTTCACTCGCAAGTGCTGTCACTGTGACACTGACCAAATGCCAGTCTGCCCTGTAATCCTGCCTAATGGAGGTTAACACACAATACAAAAAGGTCCTCATCAGAGATCACAACAATCCACACATTTGCATTTTTAAGTTATAAGAGCGGTCACAGAGAAAATACAAATTGGAGAGGCGTCAACGTGTGGAAATGAAGAGGAGGTGTGCAGATTCGAGCACATGCACGCACACACACACGCAGTATTTTAAAGTTGTGTGGAGAAGTGGCACAGCAGTCTTGAGCCTCGTGGCAATTTCAGACATCTGCCTCTCCTTGGGCATTCTGTGCCAACGCCAGCCCCTGGAGAGAGCCCTGCTTCTAGCACACTAAAGCCCAGAAGTGTTTGTCGAGCCTTATAAATATTGCAGAGCGCTTCCTCTTAATCTCATTAATGTTTGTGCATGTCTGTTGGTGCCTGTAGAAATAAACAAGGGATGAACATTAAGCCCTTACAAGAAAGAAAGAATGAAAGAAAGAAAAAGACAGCCGCCACTGACTCCATCCGGTCTTTGTTTCAGATACAACTTTTGTCACCTTTCCTTCATTCAAATGAAACAGGCAGCGACTGAAAGACTTTCAAGCATTGAAGCATTTCTATCTGCTTCCTAACACCGCAGTTCATCCCCAGATCCATTTGATCTGTAAATGCAGGCACAGGCAGCTGTCATATTTGGGCCATGATGACAATATCTGGCTCTGTTTGGCAACACGGCTCCTTAATTATGCCTAATTTGTAGACCAAATAGCCGCTTATCACTCCTACTGTCTGTGACAGCTTAATAATCTGTAACCCCAGTGTGGGTGTGTGAGAAGGGAGAGCCGCGGAGCGTGACCGAGACCTTAATATGATTTGTGTGTTTTGGTGTCATGGTTTAACAGTTTTATAAGCCAGCCTGGTGATAAGTATCATGTTATTAGGGAGTTACATATTTGCCTTTATTTTTCTCAAAGGAAGTCACATTGCATTACAACAATGACAATAATCAGGGTCTCTGAGGAGGACAAGGAAGGTAATTTGCATGGCGGCAGCCATCACTTTTCTATTAAGATTGTTGTGTACAGAATAGACTGCTTGTTGATGCTGTAAAGGCTGATGATAAAAAAGGGGGTTTATGAACCTTTATAAAACTGTAAATGGACGGTGCTTTAGCCCCTCCCACTGATTTGGAAATTTATTTAGCATACCTTATTTGTACATGGTTAGCCAAAGAGAACCATATCTACACAACATAAATAAATAAGGCTATAAAATCTGACATAATGGTCGATTTTGTTTTTCTTTACAAAGTACAGTGATAAAGTATTTATTTACATTATTATTATTATTATTATTATTATTATTATTATTATAAAGTTTTTTAATAAAACAATTCTCTATACAGTAAGAAATACAATCACAAATAAAATGTAAGGCAGCAGAAAAAAGACAAAAATCTTATTATGTCTGACCCCTTTTTCCATAAAAAAAATTCAAACAATAATAATCTTCAAAGAACAAAAACAAAATAAATAACTCCTTCTTGAGCAACAATTCAATTAAATACACATTAAGCTATTTATTTCTCTTTTTTTTAACAAATCAACTTTGATCATTCTCTTAAACATACGCATTGATCTGGCATTTTTAACATCACTCTCCAGATTATTCTATAATCTAGTTCCCTGGATTGAAGTAGACCGTCCCTTCAAACTAGTTCTAAATTTAGGTTTCACAAATATCTTTATCCCCTTAAGATTATAACAAGTCTCCCTTTTAACAAAATTTAGTTTGCTATTCAAACGTAATGCGTTATTCTGAGCCCTATATTTAACTGATAAAATATTATAAACTACCAAATCATGGAACTTCAATAACTTCAGTTGATAAAATAAAGTACTTGATGGGTGACTGAAATGCTTTTAATTCTTACAGCTCTTTTCTGTAAAACAAAAATATGATTTATAATTGTTTTGCATGCTTTCCCACAAACATCAGTACAATAGATTATGTGTGGAACAATTATTGTGTTATACAACATAGAGCTTTATCATTTAATAACATTTACTTTGTACAGTACTGCAATATATTTAGCTATTTCAGTTCTTACATAATTTATGTGTTGTTTCCATGTCAGCTTTTCATCAGTGATAACACCGAAAAACTTCACCTCACTAACTCTACAAATCTCAACACCCTCGACTCTAAATGGAACATCAACAGTTCTATTTTTATTACTGAATATCATTTAGTTAGTTTTATCTAAGTTTAATGATAATTTATTACGTTTAAACTAAGTTTGTATTTTATAAACTCTGTCTGCATCAACTCCAACACCCGTTCTATATATTTACACCCCCCCCCCCCCACACACACACACACACACACACACAAAAAGTGGTATCATCTGCAAATAGAACACATTTAAGGAGTACTGACACATTTACCAAGTCATTCACATACAAAATAAATAACTTTGGTCCAAAGTACAGAACCTTGAGGAACTCCACATGTGATATTACAGAGGTCTGATCTTACATCATTTATTTGTACAAACCGTTTCCTATCTTTCAAATAGTTAGATACCCACTGTGCTAGTCCTCTAATGCCATATTTATTAAAAATTCCAATGAGAATACCATGGTCAATGGTATTAAATGCTTTCTTTAAATCAACAAAAATGCTAACACAATATTGCTTTTGATCAACATGACAGCAGTTGATATTTGTTCTATCATTTCCCGAGAGCCATTTTGTTCTAAACCCATATGGACTGCTACATAGAATATTTTGTCTGGCAATAAATTGATCTATTCTGGTCACAAATAATTTTTCTAAAATTTTTGAAAGCTGTGGTAACAAGGATATTGTTCTATATTTATTGAACACACATTTCTCACCATTCTTTAAAAGACTACCTCGGTTTGCCTATTAAATTTCAGACTGCTTTCTCCACACTGTAGCTTGACATGTTGTTTAATTTAAATCCATCTTTTCGGTGTTGTTTATTAGTAAATTATGACAAATACTTGAAATCGTTTTCTATTTTGTGCAAAATAATAACTGAGAAATATTCATATATTAGTTTTGTGAATAATCACCACAGTGGAGCAGTGGTTTGAGCTGACACCTCACAGAAAGAAGGTTGTGGGTTCACTTCCTGCCCCTGTATCTTACCATGTGGCAAGTTAGTGGTGCATGTGTGGGTTTTCTCAGACCAAAATCATGCACATTAGATTTATTTGTAACATTAAGTGTCCCTAGGTGAATGCTTGTGTGTCTCATTTGTCTTTATATGTCCCTGTGATTAACATATATTTTTTTCTAATTAGTAACATATATTTCAAATAGACATATCTGTTCTCAACATGACTGTTTTGTGCTACTAGTAAAGGAATCTTCAACATGTTTTTGGCTAAAGTAGAAAAAAACTGTAGTAGAATAAAACCAGACAGAGGTAAAAATAAAGAAATATTATGAAACACTTCATTTTACTGACATTTTATGGCCAGTATATTATTGTGGGTTTGTTTAGAAATTGACAAACTATAAAAGTATTCATGTATTACGGTGATATTGATTTTGTGAGTCAGACGTATCATAACATATCATAAGGTAATCTATGGCTCCCCCGGCAGCTTTAAGGATCATCATCACTTTTTCTGCCTTTTGATTTACGCCTTTGCTCTCAGCCATTATCATTTGTTTCAAATTATTTTCTCCCTGCCTGTATGTGTGTGTGTGTGACACAAGGAGCAAGTATGGGAATGGAAGCAAAGGTGGGCGAGAGGGCCCTGATGGCCATGCAATGAAATTTTCCTGAGCTTACCATACCAGCTGCAATTATCATTAAGCTTCCAATGGAACCGGTCCACTCCAGAGACACCTAAAAGCCACCGTAGACCCACACATAATATTGTATTAAATGAGACCAAAAAAATCAATACACAATGCAAATGAAAAGCAGGGGAGTAGGATCCACTCAGTATGCATATTTCCTGTCAAGTACACTTTCTGACCTGCTGAGCGCCGTTCGTAGTGGAACTCAGTACTTTTGAAAATTACTGATGATCTCTTGTTATGAGCTCCTATCTGCCTGCCTTGCACTATTTGTGATACGCTTGTCTGGCCATGTGTGCTGAAAACCGGCTCGCTTCCGTGCTGAATTAAAAAGAGTTTGTCCGTGAACTGCCAAGAATGCGCTGCTTATGTCCTTTTTGTACGGCGTAAATGGAAATGTTCATAAATACAGCCTCCCGTGAAGCACTTGTTTTGTAGCGGCTGTGTGCGACACACAACAGCACAAGAGAGCTAATTATGGGAAAGATGAGCCTGGGTGAGGAGCGGGGTGGGCATGCTACTTATTTCTCTGCCTTTCGTTCTGTTGTGTTCAGATATGATTTCTGCTATGTAAACTTTTGTGTGTGTGTGTGTGTGTGAGCGCCAGCGGTGGATGCACACAGTAGATGGAGAAAAATGGGGGTGAAGAAATATTCTGAATGCATATGTACGGTTAGTGCAAGCAGATAAGTGCTTATCATCACCTGTAGCCAGGAGGCCATATCCATTATATCTGTGCGACTCCTGGAAGCTCACTTCCTCTGGTCTAAAACACACCTAGAATACAATAAATACACATTTTATGCATTCATTTAATTATCAGTATGTTTTAAAAGCATTATTTGTTATTTACTGTTTAATTTAAATAAGTGTTGCCATGTAAAACATAAATATTCACCATATATTATCCGCCTTATAATCTAGCTGTTTTTGCTTCTTTTTTTGCCATCTTATTTTATTTTTTTTTTAAAACAAAACAAAAAAAACATCAGTATGCCTGTTTTATGATTGTCTATTGTTGTTGTTAGCCACTGCTGTCATCACTCTTCTCTATTGTACATGAGTCCTCAAGGCTCAGTGGGATTAACCTGTACAAATAAAGGTTGAATGAATGAAAAAAAAAAACTTCTGAGCTTGCAAAAGGAAAAATTAAACACTTTGAATGTGTGCACTGTGTTCATAGTGCATGTCTGTTAGTAAAATAGCTTATGAACCACTGGATGGATTTTTATTGAAACATTCAGAAAGTAGTCTCTGGATGTAGATTAAAGCTGATTAATTTTTGGAGTCAATCCAATATGAGGTGGCAGTCACAGCTAATCAACATTGGCCAACACATAAATGACCATAACTCAGTCAGTTTTACAAATGTTGAGATAATATTTGCTGTGTTTGTACCTGAGAGTCATTCACAATGCATACTGTGTGCTGATACCAATCCATATGTTTTTTTTTTCTTCAGAGCCATGAAGATCCTACTTAAACAACAGTTTAATTTTATTTCCTAACAAAACTTTTTTGTCCGTCTTGACAAAGTCGAGCCAAGTTTGTGGAAATTTATAGATATGTTTGCTCTTGTAGATGCACCAACAAAGTTAAATTTGTGTCTATTTGTAAGGTTATTCTCCACCAATGTTGAGACCTACTGACTTATCCTCAGTTTTTATGCACTTATTCAATTCTCAAGTAAAAATAACATATGCATGTTGTTTTTGTACTACTTTAAGTGTTTTAGTTAACTTTTTTGAATTGCATTCTGTTTTATTTTGTTCGTACTCTGTTGACGTTCACATTATATCTGCACATTAAGCATTACTTGTAAGCAGGAGGATCTTTATTATATAATGCTTTCATCATCGCATATCAGTGATAAGCTTTTATCTAATTAGCTGTTATAGCTAACATGCTTGAAAAATTCAATTTTTCGCAGGATGAATATTAATCACTCTCACTGATGTGACGCCTCTCTGTGATTCTCTCCAACCTGCTTTCTTTCTCACACTATCTTTTTTTTTTTCCCCCAACTGCAGTGGAAAACATTTTGTTGAATTTGTTTTAGGTCAATGGTTATGACGTGAACTCATTATAGGAAAGGTCAGACCCATACATAAATGAATTCTGGGATACCAGAAGCGTGGCCCGTCTCAGAGAAGGATACTTAAAGGACCTCGCCCTGGAAGGAGTGAAGGGCAGACCTCACAAGAGGTTCACAGGAGTTCACTGTCTGTCTCCAGCAGTCATCCAATCGCATGTCTCACTTCGCTGATTATGCACACTTCCCACACTGCACAGGAGGAACTCCACAGGGAAAGGAGCAAAGAAGCAGGGTTTTCTACGTTTGCTAAATAATGATGTCGGAGCAGCGAGCAGGGGTGCCGGCAAATTCCCTGTGGAATTTTGGTTCACGGCCTGTTGTATCTTTGGTAAAGTCTTCTGTCTCTAATGATCCATGTCAAAGACTACCCCTGCTGCAATGGCATATCTCAGCTCATCATGTAGCGCCCACAGTGACAATTATCATCATACATAGCTTTTACTACTGGATCAAGCTACTATTTTGACAAATTAGTATGGTGATGAGCAAAGTGGAAGTGTATCAGACAAGGAGGACAAGAGTCCAAGCAAAGAGCAACTGAAGACACTAAGGAAGAAACTGCAACATCAGTGTTTGATTCCTCATCCAAGTTATTGTTTGTTTCCCCCATGGATCTTCCAAGAGTCATATCCTGCTATACAACTTTCTCTCTCTGTATAGGCGCTGTCATTCCCTTCTTGTTTTCTACAATGGTGGGTTTTAAGCCGCCACACTAGATGTGTAAAACCCTTCTCTCTCTCTGTGATGCGGCAAAGGCACAGACCACCAGCAAACTTGGCCCCTTTGCCCCATGAAGCACTCAAAACAAAAGTGTATTGAAAGCTTCCCAGTTTTTGTTCCTTGACCTCGAGGTACCATCACCCACAAGATGCTGCGACGCACTTCCTGTGCAGTGTATTTATTACCGTTTCCACCAATAGCAAGTCCGTCATGCTCCAAGATGAATCGAATCTGAATGAGTTATCCTAGTGTGTGTTTGACACTAGCAAATGCTCTATACCTCTTTGAGCCTGCGGGACAAAGAAGCTTTTTGTTAAAGTTTTTTTTTAGCTTCTTGTACTTTTGTTCATTGCTCATTGAAGTTTCAGTTATTTTTACTACAATTTTTACACGTCTCATTTTAGTTGCAAGCCACATTTTCTTTCTTCAGGCCTGTCCGGCAGCAGATTTAGCTTTTGTTGGCTGGTGTTAATAGGATTAAAATGGGTTACGAGCTCAATCACAGAGCGCTTCAAACCATCCCTAAATGTAAGTGTCTCATGGGGGTCGGGGAGCATTGGGATTCTGTCTTTCTCCCCTCTGGCAGTCCTCCTGATCGGAGGGAGAAACTCCAGGCCTGATGGAGATTTGGCCTCCAGGAAAATCCGCAGGATTATGTCAGCACTCATTACAATGTACACAAAGACCACAGGATCAGTAGGAGCACAAACGGAGCAGTTAAGTCAAATAGGGTGGGCCAGGGGATTCTCCTCTTCCACCCTGACATTGATTAGCCTTTGTGCTCCTCAACTCCCCATGTTAAGGCTGCAGCCGTGCACTACCAACTGGCAATATCTAAACTTATCATCCCACAAAGCCTTTTCATTGATTAAAATCTAAGTTGAGAGCTGTGGTGCTAATTTTTAGCTATAATTTGACCCGTTACAATAAACGGCAGCATTTAGACCAATGTAACATCTAACGTTTACTTTTTTTTTTATATAATCACAAACAGATAAAATCAATTTAGCCTTGGCCTGGCAGATGCTGTGGGTAGGGTGCATTGTGTCCAGCGCCCATGCATAATTAGACAGTGGGTGAGAATGGTGCAGGATGTATTGTGATAATGTGAAGCCACATCACTTTTGAACATCCACGATAATGACCATATCCAATGAAGTTGTATCCATTAGGCAGGTTGAAGTGTCCAGTACCATGTTCACACACATCCTGAGACTCACAGATGCACACACATGCACTATTTACATAGTGCTTAAGCAATGTTGAAGACCGATGTTTAAAAAAAAAAAAAAAGAGAGTACTGTACTGTAAATAGAAAGACAAGATTAATATTCTGCATGCTATTAAAACACAATAGATCTATCCTGGGTGGAGCGTGTGCATAACAGCATCACCCTCTGAGGTGGGAAACACGAGGGGCCGCCCTGCGATTGATGTGCTCATTTAAAAAGGCACTCAGGGGCACTGTTCCAACTTCACATTCACATTTTCACATGTGATGATAGTACCCACTCACAGACACATTCACACTTGAAGACAGAAATGCGTTCATGCATGCAGACATACACTCTGTATACAACATGCAAATGCCTTTGTCCATCAGTGTGTGCACTTGTCTTCAGCTATGCAAAATGGCAGCAATTCACTAGTGGTTGTGCATGTTAAAAAGAGACAGCAGCATTTGTCCATAACTAAGGCAGCACTGCAGCAATGCTGCTAAATACACTATTGCTGAATCTACAAAACACATAGATTTGTTTTACTGACCAGCAAACATAATTTAATCTGCATGCATTCTCCAGTGAACACATTGGACAGATGTTACAATAGCAGGCTCAACAACAGGAGCAAACTGAAGGGATTTTGTTTCCATTTCTGCTGCATCAGGACAGAAAACAATGTACTTGATTTACTTAAAGTACACACTGATTCCTGCTAAAGTAAGTTCTCAGTAAAGACTGAAGATTGCTGAGGTCCTCTAAGAATACTACATCCACGCATATCAGTTCATTTATTTTTCTAGATTATATAAAATAATCATGAAATTACCCTAAAATTACATTTGGTGAGAAA
>JARVGS010000789.1:14506691-14518072 GCA_031762315.1 Hypsolebias antenori | reverse complement strand
ACGAAACGTTTCTACAATTTTTTTTTTTTGCTTTGTTTTGTTTTTTGAATGTCCAGAGGACCAGACTTAGCTTTTTTAGAGAGTTATTTCTTTACTTTCCTTGAAATCCTCCCAGAAGAGCTGGAGGATGGGGGCTATGGAGATGCCTGTCTGGGCCTTGCTGTTTAAGTTGATGCCCCATGACCCGACTCCAGATCAAGCAGCAAATATTGGATTCATGGATGGTCTTTATAACACATCATCATTTCAAATAGGCAAAAATACAAAATACCGACTAAAAATACTGCTTTCAAAACAGAATGCAAACAAGCTCCAATAATTACCAACACACTGTACAATCATTTTTCCCCAGAGTGAGGTTACTGAATAGTTGCCTATTACTTCACTCTCCATGAACCAAATGCTTAAGATAATGACCACTTACTAATTGGTGCTTATACCTTATATCAGTTTGTGCAGAATATAATTGCAGCTATTATGGTACTAAATAATCGCTGGAATTAGCATCTTTGAGGAAAAATAGAAGGGGAGCTAAAAATTAGTATGGAGCATATTCCAATGAAAGGTCCTAATGTCGAAGCACCACCAGTTGATTCCTCGTTAACTAGAGGGTTCAGGGCAGGGAGAATGCCTTTCCCATCATATGGTGTCAGCGTATCTTATGCACAGCTAATGGAGGCTGTGATGTGTGCTGCCTTGTGTGCTCCTTTGAGTGTGTGTTCATTTTTAGCATGTTTATGGGCCTAGGCAGTAGGCAGATATTTCTGTATGAACAACATGAAGTGCACATGCAAAATAAGGGTTCGTATTCAATGCTGATCACGTGCCCCGTGCTTCAGCAGCTCCTTCTTTGTGTTGGCCCTTCCGTCAGCTGTTGACTTCCTAAGTGTCTCAGACAGCCGTGTTTCTGTCTGCGCCTCTGTCCGCTGCCTTGTCCTGCTCACATTTCTGAAGTCCGATGACTGCTAATGGCTGTGTTCAGACAAAGAGCCCACTCTGTGACCACTCTGCCTGGCCAAGCCAGGGGCCAGTGACAACCAGGGGGAGGAGAAGGAGGAGGTGGTGGTAGTGGGGAGGACTGGGTTTGGGAAAAGGGAGGGCTGAAGCTGGGAAAAGCACCCGGCACTGCCTGCCTCGCTCCACTCGTGTCACGCCTGTGTGACAACCACTCCTCTGTGCTTGTTTGAACTGTCCTTCCCAATTAGCACTAATAAGTCACTCTGTAAGGATGAGCAAGCATTGTGCACCCAATCATCCCCCACCCCCTGCTATTTCTCTAATACGTAAACAGATTTGTACACAAAACACAAACACGCATTCTCTCTTCCCCTCTAGCAGCCCATGAAAATCCCTGGAGCGCCACACCGCTGACAGACAGCGAAAGCCCAAAACACCTTACGATGCCAGCAAACAAGTTTCGGTAAGGAGGCAAATTAATGAAAAGTTGTTTGAAGAACCAATTGTACTCCAACTTTTTCCAATGAAGAATTGATTAGATCCCTGCTTAGTCAAAGTGCCTGACTCAATCAAGAGCCAGGCCGACATTCTCCAATTTATTCAAAATGTGTCTGCGGCAAAAACGTTGATGTGAAATAGAGAAACTGGGCTTTTCTTTTAGGCCACAGTGTAAAGCGTCAGCTCAAACTAAATACTGTACCAGACAATCGGGCAGATGTGCTCGGTTCGCATTGGCGCACTGCAGACTCCATAAAATTAACTCAAACGCTTTCCATCTTTGACACAGGAAGCGATAACACTGTGTTAAAACATTAAAATGGTCTTACTAATAAACATTTTGTCTAAAAAGTATGAAACGCCGACAAAATAATTGTTTTGCATGGTATCGTTCAGCTGGAAGAAGAAGTGTGCTGCATAGGGAGGGAAGCTAAAGAACTCTGGAATAATGACTTCGCGTGTGTTTTCTCAAAGTAAAGACTTAGTCAAGCTCGGCTGTGCTCGGCTGTTTATTGTCGCCCGCTTGTTTATTGTCATGCAGAATGCAGAGGAGGTATTAAAGGCAGATTTCACCCTTATTTTAAAATGTGCTGCTGAAGATTAGAGCTCTTGCCAAACACTGTGGAAACACTTAATTGATTTCCTTTGGACTGTTTACCTCTACTGTAGCCCTCCTGGAGTTTAGCGCACGCAAACGCATACGCACGCACGCGCGCACACTGAGTACAACCCTGGCCCCATTTACGCCAACACAGGCCTGCCAAGAGCCTCATTAGTATTCACAGCAGTGGCATTTGCCAGCCTGAGCGTTGCCGTGGTGATGCTGCCCACACAAGTGATGATAAATGGTGCTTTCAGCTTCTCTGCCTTCCATAGAGCAGAGCAGGGAGCTGAGGAGTTGCTGGCTTGGACCCAGCTATAGCAAGGCCTCATCCCGCAATGCCGGGCAACTGATGCGTGACAACACGAGCTTGGGGCTGCTTGAAGGCTTTGGGTGCAGGGGAGTGGTGGGTAAGAGGGGCTGGACGCCGTGTGGGTTGTGCGTGGGGGTATGAAGGAAAGAGAATTAGGTTTTGCTGTGTGTTTGTGTGTTGGGAGGAGGTGAGGAGGGGCCTTGTTGGGAAGAAGTGTGTGCTTGAACTTGTTATTGTTGGCTGAAAAAGTGATGTCAGCTTCAGTGTTTCTCGAGTGTGTTTTTGTTCCTACGTGTTTCACGTCCGTGAAAATCTGATGTCGGTTTAGTGACAAAACTTCTCACTTCAAAATTCTTTAAAAAAAAAATGTATTTACAAGATGTTGACTCCTGTGGGTGGATTGTATCAACAAACATGAGAGGATGTTTCAAAGAATTGCTCTAAAATGAATAGTTTCTTTTTTAAATACCTGGTGATGATAAAAAAACATTAACTTTAAAAAAATAAATATCAGAACTTTAGCTCGTTTTTATTTTTATTTATTTATTCATAATTCAATAGACAATACACAGAAACACTCGTCAGGTTACTTTAGAAAACCGACAAAACACAACCCACACAAAAGCATAATTTTCTAAGAAATGTATTTAGAAATAAAACATAAAAACATGTTGGATGAAAAAAAATGTGTCTATTCGCAATATTTTTTAAATTAATGGTTAACTCTTTTTGTTCACTAAACATAAAACATAACATTTTGTCAAATATAATTTTACTAGCTATTCACAAATAAAGCTTGAAGTGGTTGCTGAAGCCACTCCAGTTCTTGTGTTGTTGTTTCTTTCTTGCAGGTAAAACCGTGAATCATTGTGAACATACGGAGTGTTAAGGTATCTTGCGTTTGCCCTCCCCCTCCCAGAGCCCACACACACAAATGTGGAAGCAATGATGACGAGACGGCTGATCCGAAATCCTCCTGATCCTTCGTATACACAGGAAGACAATGTTATTCCCACATTACTGTGCAATGATACGTAGCGTATTAAGGCCTGGCTGATTTGAAATCATACAGTGTCTTATCAGAAGCTGTGTCAACAGAGGTGGATCGTGTCTTCATTTGATGCAGACTGGCTTTTCTAAGAGTAAAGTGTGTTTAATTCATTCACCGATCTGTTTATTTGTTTGTGTTTTTATAATAAAATCTCTATTGTTTCTTTAAAAAACAAAAATATTGAAAATATATTCACCAGAGCTCATTCGTGATTACATTTATTGAGAACATTTTCAGAGAAATACTTGTGTTAAAAAAAAAAAAAAAAATCTATCTATTCTTGATGATTTTTTTCTTTTGTTCTGTCGGTCAAGGCTTCACTCAGAAATCAACAACTTTAAATGATAATCACATTTTTTATTATTATTTTTCCCCACTTTTGGCATTGTTGTGCAATCCTCTCACTAAGCACTCACACAACTTTGTCCCTGATCAACTTCATTTATTTATTTATTGTTTTCGTTTCCTTTGCAAGTCTGAGTGTGCCTTGTAATTTTGATTTGTATATCAGGAACGCATCGCTTAACTTGGAGAGGGCTGCTCCTTCAAACGATAGCCTGGCCCTTCCAAAATCAAGCCTGATTACCCATCTCTAGGACAAATCCCACAACTTCTATAAGCAGAGACAGTCGCGGGTGGGGTAGGAGTGCGGTTTTCAGAAAGCTCATTGCTGTGCCGTGGCAGATCGAGACTGACTGAACGATAGCCTGGGGGCCAGGGCTAATAAAAGATAAATGTATTTCTCTGTTGCATTATTCATGATTTGAAGAGTTGGGGAGGCAACTGGGAGCCAGTGTGGCTTAGCTCAGTGGTGGCTCCCTTCTTGGCCTCATCAGGGTCAAGGCCCCCGCTGCACCCACCACACCTACACCCTTATGCAAGAAAGGGTGGGTGCAATGGGGTGATCGGGGCGACAGCTGTAGAACAGAGAATAAGATGGAAAGATAATGCAACAGTGTTGCACACACTAAATGTCATATGCCTGAATTTAAATAGCATTACTATACATATAACATTAAAGTGTTGTGTCCACGTAACTGTATTTTCTTAAAATACTGCACTTTAAACAATTGTAGTAATTTTTTTCTTAGACGTATTGTTCTCATTTTCATCACACGCGCAGACATATGAGCCTGGAAGGAGCATCGATGCTGAATAACCTCTCAGCCGCACATTAAATAAAGCGTTTGGGTAAATATTTTAGAGGCATATTGCACTTCTGTATCAGAGTGAATGGCAAAGTGAACCATTGTCCATCTCATCCCTGATCTGCAAGAAAAGCAGATTAGGATGACCCTTGTGTCACTCATTTGGAGATGAGTCACTGTGGGGAAAAGCTAAACAAACTGAAGAGTGTCCAACATCACAAGCAGCAAAGCTTGTTCAGTTTGCAGCTTTTTATATGATGGAAATATATTTTGTATCTAAGCACATAAACGCTATTGTTTGATTCCAGAATTAAATACCTTACAATTACAATATCATGTATTTTAAGCAGACAACTGTTTATCTCCCATGCCTCATGATGGAAAAAGACTACCTGTTCATATTTTAATTAAAAGCATTCCTAATTGTATCATAATTGTCTGTAATTGGATACACACCATGCAGTTTTGTTGGTGGATGCCAGCATCAATTTTCTGCAGTAAAATCGTGTTGACTTTGTTTTTTTCTAACAATCGAATCACAAATGAAAGAAAAACATTCAAAATGTATAGGATTTTTTTATTTATTCTGAAGTGCCACTCCTACTGACCACACACCAATAATTACATGTTATGAAGTTTTGATTTTATTTGCCACATCCATTCATTTTGTTTTCAACAAAAAACTGACAAATTTAGGTTATCTCATGTC
The DNA here is from genome assembly GCA_031762315.1 of Hypsolebias antenori. Classification (NCBI taxonomy): domain Eukaryota; kingdom Metazoa; phylum Chordata; class Actinopteri; order Cyprinodontiformes; family Rivulidae; genus Hypsolebias; species Hypsolebias antenori. The sequence continues at coordinate 14,512,795 of JARVGS010000789.1, read as the reverse complement.
CGTTAAAAAGTACTTTTTTCCCCAAAAGTGCAGCCCTTTTCCTATGTTTGCAAATCTGAGCTATATTACGCTGGCATAAAATGCACACTAATGCCCGGGAGAAAAGTGGAGGGTGGTCTGAACACCTCAGTACTCATGACTCCATGCTGGGATTATTTGTCTCCAGACAAGAGGTCATAAGGGTGGGAAAAAAGGCTCTACGACAGCCAGGAGGTGTGTGTAGCTGACATGTGTGTGTGCACGTTTGGTGAGATGAGTGCGTTTTATCTGTGTTTGTGAACTTGTTTGTGCGAATCACAATTCTTGCTTAGCCACTTTACACATTATAACTTGGATTGGACACAAGAGACAAAAAAAAAGCTTCATATTTGTGCTTGTATGTCAAGGATTACTTGTTCCATTGAATATGCCCCCACACCACTCCCCATTATCTGCTTATCACTCTCTGTGCTCTTTAATCTCTTTCTTGTCTCTGCTCAATGGCTTCCTCTCACTGTCTCCCCATCACAAATGTACCCTTTCTCCTCTTCTATTTTTTAACACTTACAAAACTGAAAAGGCCAGGCCTGGTCTGGGCCACCTGGAAGCACCACTGAAGCTTTCTCCCAGGCCTGGCTCCCTGCCACTAGCCAGCTGTAGCATTGTGAGTGGCCCATCTCAGTTAATTCCATGCATTGCAATTGTTGCCAGGCACTGTTTACAGCCACCTCCTACTCCGCCTGGGTAGCCTTTCCGATTGTCCTGGGGCCTCCCTTGTTTAATACTGTTTTGCAAGTTATTAAGCCCTGGAAGTCCATTAATCACAGTTCACGGGCTGTGTAAGCCCACACAAGGCAGGCAGAGGTGGGGGATGGGGAGGCACACTCGCTGTCCTCAATGGGCTTAGACGGTGGTCCATTCAGATCCCTAACGAGATCATTACCACTAACTAAATACAAACCTGACCCCACGACCTGCTGGGAAATTACGTAGGAGCTCCTCGGTGCAAGACATTAATATAAGACACCCCCCACTCCCTCCATCTCCACCCCTCCCATTTTCCTGCAACAGTGCGTAAACGCCCACCCCCAAAGTCTCCCATTGCAACCCAACCCAACACCCTGCATCCCCACCCCTTGTCTTGTCCATTCTCACTTTCTTTCCAATGGACAGAAAACTAAACCTGTCATCAAAAGCGTCCTAATCACTGCTGTGATTGTGGTAAACCAAGCCTGACAGACATTTCACTGAGGCCTCAATGGCTACATCATTGCCACCTCCCTAGCCAGACCCCCTTCTTTCTTTCACTGTCTCATAGTCCCCCGCTCTCCCTTTTTTTTACCAGGCCTCTGGCCAATGAGCAACAAACACCCGGGAGCTTTTCAGATTACTTGACACACTGTGTCCACTTTTGGAAGGAGGACCACCTGGTAAGCTCATTTTAATACAAAACCAGTTCGGTACCCTCTCTCTTTTTCCTCCGCTCCTCTAATTCCTCCTCTCAAGCCAAGCTACCACCATGAATTCTGTCTAATCCAGTGACCCCCACGGAACATTCCTGGTTTTACACTGCTCGGAAGACGTTGGATTTGGGCGGATTACATGCTTCTAGTTCTGTTTGGAAGCACCTGTGACTGAAAGTGGAAGGACTGACCAAAGCTGAGTGTAAAACAGCAAAATGAAACTTTATCCCTTTTCTATCAGACTTGCACAATTTGTGTTCCCCCTTTTCATGTTTACACCTGGAAGTTTTCACTCTGCAATGTTCTCCATTTACCATAGGATGAAGTTGTGTGGTCCCTTCTTGGGAATGAGGGGGTTAAGATGGATGATAGAGTCAGACTGGGGATGGGGGTTGGGATGTTGCCCCAACTTTCACATTAACCTCTCAGCTTATGTTAAGATGTTGTCACTTTCACCATCTCAAGTGTTGCCACTTCAGATGCTGAAGTTTGCAATGGTTGGGGGTTGGGAGGGCTTTGAGGGAGGATGTCTAGAAAGATTTCCATTTTTAAACATTTGCCACATGGTCACCTGACCACCACGATACCCTGTTTTCCAGTCTTTTCCAACTTCCTGTCCTGTCTTTGCCCCTTTGGTGTGTCTCTCTCTTCAACCTTTCCAAGAACTCTTTGACAGCGTTTCTTTTCCAGGTCCTTGAGCCAGACTGATGAATTGTATTTTGCAGCCTGTTGAGTTTTATGTCTGCTTAATTGTTTCACTTGTCTTCCTTTCTCTTCCCCTCCACCAGTGTCATTATACCTAGCCAGTGCGTGCAGTCGTACATGTGCATAATTTAAATTAGGTTTAATATCCTCCACTTTAATCCTCGATAAGATCTCAATTGTCTTATGATATGAAATGGAGATGTGGCGACAACCAGGGCTAAATTAAATGGAAATATTAATTTACCTGGATATTATCCTTCAATGAAACTTAATCACTGGCTGAATAGCAAGGCACACCAGAAAAGTCTTAATTGGCTCTTATTGATTGTCATACAAGATGTGCTTAAGTGCAGAGGCAGAGATTAGAAGGAAAAATGTTAAAATTACCAGCCAAACACGAGAGCATAACCATATACACACATGCACGCATAAACAGTAACACACTCGTGTTTTCAAATTATCCACTCTGGAAAACACAACTATAAATGCAAAATTACTTCCCCCCCCCCCAAAAAAAAAAAATCTCACATCACAGACTTGTTGTTGAGTGTCTACCTGGTGCTGCGTTGATTGTTCCTCAACACTGACCAATTGTAAGCTCATAATGATGATCCCTGGCATGACAAGTGATTTTAACCTGCCTGTGGGCCACCCCCGCAGCAAGTCACAGATCAGCTGCCCCACGTAAACAAAAACATTAGGAGAGCGTTCCACATTTAAGAGCACGCTAATTACAGTCATTCCTATCTGAAGTACTTTCTGCTGCAATTTGCTCAGATCACCAAACCTCCAATACCTCTCAGGCAAACAAATAAACCCTCCCGCAACAAAGAGATAAAGCAAATAATAAAATAGATGCGGGCACTATCGGAACTCGCTGGGGGCACTGTGTTTGAAGTACGCTTCAAATAGTATCATACTACTCTACGGTGTTGAGTCCTACAGTTTTGTGCACATCCCCAGTGTGGAATAATTACGAGGGCTGTTGTCGACGTGCTCAGGACAACAAATAGTTTAGTTCCAATTAGTTTCCTTAAAATGAAGGATGGCTTTTATATTTTTTGCAGTATATTTTAAAGTGCAAGAGTGTTTTAAAATTGAACCATATATATATACGTATATATTTTTGCAGTTTAATATCAATGAGTTTATTTATGTGCCAGCAGCTGCCAAATATTTCAGTGCCACCACTGGTTACCTAAAAAAGTCAGCATCCTTGCCCTCATGTTCAGTCTCAGCCGATTGATCCGCAGCAACAGATGGGGAGAGTTGGTGGGGGGTGTTGAAAGGGTAGATGTCACTGCAGCCCTCTCCAGCACTCCAGGTGAGTGTGTTTCTCCAGCAGTGGAAGGAAATGAAGCAAAAATGATGGAGTGTTTGTTTTCTGACATTTTGTCTCTCCGCGGCCTCATCAGGGCTGAGCCTTGCAGACGTCAAGTGTTAATTTAGGGCTCCTGCCGAGCGTGAGCCTGTCAACGCCGAGGCTTGGAGAAGGGAGGTGAGCTCTTGCAGAAAATGACCCTTCTGGTCTGATTGTCTTCTGGCCCGCAGACTGGCGCTGAGAGGAAAAACAAAGACACGAGGAGAAAGAGAGAGGCGGCTGAGTGCTAATGCACCTAGCAGCAATTAGAGTGGCTTACCTGACTGTGTGAACACAGTGGGCAAACATACACACACTCTAAATGTACACACTGTAAAGTAGTCCCCCACCCCTTCCTAAACTTTTCCCTGCGCACACCAGCTGACAACAGCACATGTGCCTTCTCTTATTGTAGATGCCGAAGCTTCTTCCCTTTAATTGGCACGAGCTTGCAAGACAGTAGTCCATTTCTTTATTCTGTGAAACTTAAACAAAAAAAAAGACAAGCCCCTCTAAAGTTTACCACAGCACATTAATCACAGAGTGAACCATGAAATTGCTTTTCCCCTCCTGCAGTGTTACTTTAAAATGGCCGCTGCCATTAGAGTTATATCACACATAAAGTGAGACACAACGTATGAGTGCAGCCCAGTCACTTTGGATCAGTGTGGTGGAAAAACGACACCGGTATGGTGGTGAAAGAAAACTGGTGCGGCTGTTTTTATTTGTCTAAAAAGTACCGCACATCAAATTCATTGTGAAAAAGAGGATTTAGAGGACTGTTATATGGGTTAATGCTGTAATTATTTAAGTGTGAAAAATAAATACTGCGCCTTTTGCCATTTCCATCATTTCCTAATTCGCTCTGAAATTCATTTTCTTTTCCTCCTTCTTTTTTTTCACTCCACCTAGCCCAATTCAATCACTTGAGTTCATCTGTCTGTGTTATGCAAATCTGAGCGGCTGAGACTGAACCCATCAGCCCCTGCGTTCAGCTAGCAAGTGAAGGGACTGATAGAAAAGATGAATTCTTCCGTTTCAATGTGCTTCCCTTTTTCACCCAGTCTCGCAGTATCAAGGCTACATTTTTTTTTTATTTTTATTTTTTTTACATTTTTAGCCAATTGTGCAGTGCCTTGTCAAATGCATGAATAAGGAGAGGGATTCATTCTGTCTATCACTGTTTCCTACCTCTGCAGTCAAGCGAGGTCTGTGTCTTAGATCAAGGACACAAGCAGTGGAGACCGGAAAGTAGTTTGACATGGTAAGGACAGGGTGTTGTTTCTTTTTAAACCCATTTATGATAAGATTAGTATTTGCAGTTAGTGTTAGGGAGATGTTTTAATTAAGCATACCATATTTCCTGGCGTATAAGTCGCACCTTTTTGTATAATTTGCATACCCTGAGACTCATATACCAAAACGACTTATTTATGTCTTTGTTTCCCATATTTATAAACCAATTTTTGGCTGAGATATGAGCGTTTTCATTCATTATGACGTGAAAAATATTGAACACTACCATTTTCAGCCAATAGATGGCATTCGAGTAGTATGGCATGCCGTTGTGTCATGTAATAGGTAAAAAATGGCTATTAATGACAAAATTGACCTTGGAGGGGCTCGTAAGCATGGACTAGTGGAATGCACCCTAATTTGGCCATTTTGACTCTTGAAAGTGTCAGTAAGACTCAAGGCTGACAAGAAAAAAAATCAACAGTTGTGTCTTATCTGAACCTGACTCCCTGGTTGGCCTAGAAAACAGGCCGACATATCAATTTATCCTGGGAAATGTGTAAACTAAGGAAAAGCTATGTCTATCGCTTATTTGACCATTGAAATGCATTTATTAAGTAAAAGTTCAACTGAGACACACCTTTGCTTTAAAGTTGAGCAAACAAATAATTGTTTTAGGCGATTATCTTGTTACATTTCGAAGAAATGTGCAGCGTTCTCCTTCCTGATTTCCTCCCTCTACGTGTTCCCGGAGCACCGAGGCAGCAAATACTTTTGAAATACAGTTGGTTTGACCATTAAAGTGCATTTATTAAGGAAGTGTTACACTGAGACACATCTTTACTATAATTTAGAGCAAACAAATAATAGTTTTTAAGTATTAAACTTGTTAAATTCTTGTTAAAGTCCTCCTGTGCATGCTCCTGTCGCTGCCATTTGACAGCCAATCGATTTTTGGATCAACACTGGCCCACATTTCCGGGTTGTGCAGTGACATGTAACAAACGTGATGAATAATAGATGTGGCCTATACGGCAAAGCGACATATTTATGTTTTTTTTCCACTTTATTAGACATTTTTGGACTGATGAGACTTATCTGTTGGAGTCAGCCTGATGGAGTCAGCCTCTCCACCATCACAGACATCTACACCTCCAAATGCAGGAAGAGGACCATCTGCATCATGAAGGACCCCACTCATCCAGCACACACACTCTGCGTACGTCCGTACGCATGTCCGTACGTGCGTACTGTACGGAGAGGGTTCAGCCCTACACTTCAGCATACGTTCTCGCGTACATTCTCGCGTTTTCGCGCCAAATTCTTGACGTAATTTCCTTAATTTCGTCGGGTTCAGACAG
>JARVGS010000789.1:14495882-14506611 GCA_031762315.1 Hypsolebias antenori | reverse complement strand
CGACTTACATCAAAATCGAGTTAAGAACGGTTTGTAGGTACGGAACCCGTTCGTAAGTTGAGGACTACCTGTACTTTCGTTCCACCACATGTACCACATGTGCTGCGAATGACAATAACAAATCTCGGAATCTCTGAAACTTATATGGTGGTGCAACATGCACGGAGGAAAATACAGTCGATTCCAGCTGTGTTGTGCTAGGGTTGATGGTCCAATACATTGAGAACTTATTCCTAGGAGTATGTCCAGGCAGCAAGGGACACAGCGGGTGGCTAATAGGCTGGCTCTGAGGAGCCCCCCCGAAGCTTGATGCATTGTGTCGAGGCCTTGTAAACTTCACGCACATTAAAGATCACATGCCTCAATTTCACAGTACACCAGGGGGACCGGCCCCCGTCCTGGGCCCTGATTGGCTGGTGATGGATGGTGTTGACAGTTACAAGCTGAGTACCAAGTGGAGCAACACAAAGGTCAAGGCTGAAGCTGCCAGTGTGGTCTGGATAACAATAAAAGGTCTCCATGGCTGAGGCACGCTGCTTAGGCTCTATACAAACTTTGCATTTGTTTCAATCCGTGTTTGTTTTTGTTTGCTTAACTGCCAAAGTTGTTAACCACAGCCATTTATAATCACCACATGAAAAGGGAATCTGCATCAGGAAACTGTCTTGTTCACATCACAGATACTAGTTTTTTTTTTCCTGAACCACATCACTCACAATTGCCAAATCAAACAGTTGTTCCCACCGCAGTGTCCTGCAGGAGTGAATTTTTTTTTTTTTTTCAATACGGCACTTCAGGATGAAGACATTTCTCCTGTCATTTTCCTCCAGCACTTCAGTGTAATTTTTTTCTTTTCTCTCCCCTCCATTTTTTCCCTGGCGACTGCAGTATGTGGCGGTCTGAATTGTGTGTTATTACCCAGCAGGAGACAATATCATTACCACATATTTGCTGTCAAGGGTCTGCAAAGAATGGTGCTGTCTTGGGCCTCAGTGATCTAACAGCCTCACACAGGGCTCCAGAATTACCCACTCCTGGCTTGGGGAAGTCAAACACTACCAGTTAGAGAGGGGAGTGAACAAAAGAGAGGTAAACTGCACACACCCAACCCCCCTCACACTCTCTCGTTAAGATAGAAGGGGACACACCTCCTCTGCACCAAACAGAGGATGCTATTCTCCCCACGCCTTGATAGAAATATATGTTTGTCTCAAGGGCTGAATGATTTGGGACTGTATGGTAGATTTGGGCAGGCAGTGCATATGGCAGCCTGTCATTTCAGATACATGGACAATTTGTAATCTCTCAGGTGTACTATTAGTGTCGAATGAGTAGCTGATAATTACTGACACTCGTATCAACTATTTGCATCATGCTGCGTTTGAAATCACTCCAGTGTGTGTGCAAAACAAAATGCGTAGTTTCTTTTCGTTTCCTCTTAACATATCCCTCCGTGACAGGAACTGAGAGTTCATGTGGATATGGCATACAACGTGTTAGGAAAATAACTTCAAAATAGGAAGAAAAAAAAACAATCTTCCTTTCAAGAAAACTACTATTCAGACTTTGTTAGAATGCCTCTCTCATAAGACAAATGGAATTGCTGTCATTTCTGTTGACAGCCAACACCAACAGTTTATGAATACTGAGTGACAAAGCCATCTATTTTCTATCCAGGAAAAAATAACAGGCAATACACTTTGCCAATTGAGCCACAAATGAGGAGTGAAAATTTTTAACTTTCCTCCCCCTGATCCACCATCATTTACACAAGTCATAGAAATATTTGATTGCTCTTGCATATCTCTTTTCGCTTAAGGAGGCAGCCAAGCGACGCACAGCCGTGCAAACTGCACCCAGGCCCCTATATGTGCCTATCATTTAAGAATCCAAGACAATCACGCTTGCAAACAATCAGCAGGGAGAGGAAAAGAAACTTTGTGAGAGCTTCTTCATGAAGGTGTAAGCAGAGACCCTTATTTGAGGTAAGATGCGGCTGTGCATCCTTGATACACCTCTGCACCGAAACAAGGCAAGAGTCCTTGATTTTTCATGACAATACCAGTCGGCTCTTGAGGAAGGCACATTCATATTCATGAATTAAGGAACTATACTGGTTAAATTATGAGCATGCAGCTACAAAGTACTTCATGGAAAATGGAATGGCTGAAACTTTCCAACAGTTTATATAAGAAAAAAGCATATGCAGCGCATGCATACCAGCAATGTAAAAAATATGCTCGCTTTCACTTTTCGTCCTCCACAATACACAAGGTGTAATTTCTCAACAATTAGTTTGACCTGATTAAATCTAAAACTCTTTTTTTTAATAATTTTTGCATTCCAAGAACAATAAAGAAATAGATCTGACTCGTACGCAGCTCACTTTTTCCAAAGCAACGCATTTTTGAAGAATTACGTTCTTTCCTTGAAGGTGAATTATATAGCAGCCTGGAAAAAAATGAGAATTTAATTATTATTTTTTTTAATTCATTCTGCAAGCAGTATCTAAAATCATGCATCAGTCAGATCAGATGAGATATTAAATTTGAACAGTTACACCTTACAAACAGAAAGCTCTCAAAGACGGAGGCTGATATGAAGGGATGATAAAAGTTTTGAAATTGCCACCACTAAATTAACCCGGTTCTAATAGGATCTGAAGAAGATAACATGGAAAATTACTGTTTTCTTTTCAAGACGATACACAAAATGGAAGCGCTACAAATTGATTTCCATGTACTTTTTTGAAGCTCTACCCTCATCTGCACATTTTCATAATTTGAGATAAGGCGATATGGTATTAATATTCTCTATCTTATCTTGTCACATCCTGAAATTGTTGGAGAGGATGCGATTAGCTGAACAATGGCATGAGAAATGCACTTTATGAAGGCTATCCAGGTTTTATGACAAAGACTTTAGAGGTGGAGAATGGGCCAGGAAGCAGACAGACACTGTGGCAGTCAAACACCTTTGTTTCTGGATGGGGATTTATTGTGGCAAGCATTTAATCAAACCTCAGAACTGAAGAGACGTGCATGCCCACCGGTGTTGGACACTGACACATGATTAGCATTTTATCATTGTTTATGGGTCATTTAGAAAGCAAGAAGCCAGCTCTGAGCCAATGGTGCAAAGCGAGCTCAAAAGCATTGTGTTTTGGACTGGTTAAATGTACCATTAAGCCTTTTAAAATGAGCGCCACCCGTCAGACACTAAAAACAAGCGTGGCTTTCTGGCCATCAATGGGCGCCACTTAGGGGAAACAATGCCCTGTTGAAGCCCACCAGTTTCCTCATCAGTGAACATCAAAGATGAATGAGCCCTGGCTGACAGCTTTGTTTTGACTCTGATACCCACAAAGCCCTGCTCAGTATCATCCTGGTCCTGCGTCTCTGTGCTCCCCTAACAGGTGCAGCTCCTCTTCTCAATGCAACATTTGATGAGACCATGGATAGGCAGGGGTGGTGGTTGGGCTTTGGTCCTTAATCTGTCGTACCATGAAAGACAGTTTGTAATAAAAACATTTGTTAGGCCAGAGTCAAAGCCCCTCCAGTCTGGGAACTCATCTGTCTGTCTGCCCAGACTTTCTCCCATTTATTCCTGCCAGTTTTGTCAACAAAGCTTCAACTTTTCTTTGCATATTGGGCAGAACATTAAGCAAGACCCCCGAGGATCTCTTTCCCAGTAATTCTCACATGGAAAAATATGAGTTGTTCCTCCCAGAAGAGGAAGGTGACAAAAAAAAGCACACTCTGTAAAGAGAAAACAACTGCCAGTATCAAAACTACTTCCACTACTTCAGAAGGAGATTATAGCTCCCCCACTCAGGGACACAGAAAGGCCTTCAACCTGGCATAGAGCGAGAGAGGGGGAGAGTCAATGTTGAGCATTTTAATCTGGAGTCACAAAGATAAGATGCAACTGCAGATCAATATGTGCTCTATGGTGGCAGCTCCATGAGAACTTGTCTCTCTTTCTGTGTACTGAGGAGCCTTTGCTCTCTGTGCCCCCTTTGCTTCATTTCTCCGCAGACCAGTTATCTGCAGCGACTGTCTCCTCGTGACATCTCACACTGGGGCATGTTCAGCCCCCAGAAGCCGTGCAAAACAGACAGTGAATATCTAAATAGGATCACCTGTGAAATTTGCCTCGATAAATCACTCCAGGAATCACCCGGTTTGAATATTTCATATCGCGTCAGTCCTTGGCTACCTCAGGGGGCGAGGCAGGTACGATAAGGGATATTCATGGAAGTGATTAGATAAAAGAAAGCTAAATTCTTGTTCGATTGTGGGAGATGCATAGCAATGGTATTTGCACTCTGCTGTGTCTGTGTGACTGAAGTGAAGTGTATAGGAGGCGTTCAGAATGTCATTTTTACTTAATTTGCACTCCTTTGTATCGTCGCAGCATTCCATCATACCAACATCATCAGATGATCCGTTGGTGGCGAGGCATTTAAAATAAGATAAAAATGAAAATTCTTCTGTGCTTTTGAGAACCTTGCAATAAAAGAAGACACCTTGAACTTCTTTAATTTTCAGCCAGATTAACAGCCAACGCAGCATGCCTTGACGTTTTTTTTTTTTTTTTTTAAATGGTGCAGAAGATTTCCATCCTGTTAACGCACATGTGGGTTAGGATTTGTCGCATTTTATTTCTGTGTCCAGCAGCTCGCCCTTCACATTTGACTGTCGTGATGCCTTTGACGTACAGTAGCTGTGTCCTGAACAACAAGCAGAACATTAAAGGGTGGGGAAAAAATACACAACAGGGTTATTTTCATTCTGGCTACATGTTCAAATACAGAAAAGTCCCTGAGCCAGACGTGTCACTGACAGAAAATCACTGCAAAATTTTTTAAAAGGCCGAAAAAAAAAACGAAAGCAATGAACCAAATGTGCATTTGTGAGCACAAAACCTGTCCTGTAAAAGACAACTGCGGTGCTTTGAGTAAAGGCCACGCGCAGCGAGTTGTTTGTGTGTATGTGTTTGCACAGATGTGCAAGTGTTTCTGTGTGTGCGCGTGTGTGTGATGTGACAGCATACCTCACTGAGGACTAGCAATCAGTCCATTCAGCATCTGCTGCCATACAGCTCATATTGTCATTCCCCAGTTTAAAGGAACCTTGAGCGGCTTCAAAGATCTTTTCAAAGCCTTAATCCTAATAGGTCGTGGTTTGTTCTGTCACATCAAAAGGGGGGAAGAGAGAGGTTGGTGGAGGCGTTGGGGGGAATAATGCATCAGGGCTGGCAGAGATTCTTAAGGGCGGAAGATTGGCAGAGGATTTGCTGTACGGGGAGGACTGAAATCTGAAATATCGGACACAGAATGCCTGCTGTAATAGATATGAAATAGGTCTTCTCAACAGCATGAAAGGCTGACATTTTCAGAAAGTTTGTCATGAGAAGGCCCTTTTATTCCTCTTCATCTATCTGCGTTTGTACTGCCACCTTGTCCATAGTGGAAATTCGCAAGTGTCACTCCAACAGGTTAGAGAATAAGATTGGACATTTAAGACTTTTTTTTCCACACCTCTTCCCTTTTTCATTGAATGTTTAGAATTTCTAGTGAGAGACCAATTGAGTCAGAGCTGTTTAGAAAACTGCCTTCTGCATGGCACTCAAGTGAAAAAAATCCACCTTCGCCACTTGTTTCCCGTCCTTGTGTTAAAGCCGGCTGAATGAAACCATTCTAGAATAGATTATTCACCATTTCTCAGCACTGAATATATTATTAAACATATGTTTTTACAAAACTCTCTGTAGAAATTTAAAAAAACAAAACGCATTTGTCACCTTCACTCTGAAATACTCCCTATACGACGCAGTGTTCGAATCCAGTCGGCTGAAACGTGGTGATGTGTTCGAGCTGAGTGTCACTTGTGTGTTTACTCCTCACCTCTCTGACACTTTATCAGCTCAGAAGGTGTCTCTCTTGCATTTCACCCAATCGACTCGACAGACAAAGAGACATTTCCCGTGTCTCAACAGTGCACAAGTGTCCAGCTAATTAGGTGCTCATGGGAAACCGAGCATTGATTTTCTGTCACTGTGTCTGTCCCCCCTTAAAGAAAACTGGGCTGTTTGTCTTTTTCCTGTGATGCACCTTGTGCCACCGATAATGCCGATAAAACAGGTCAGGGGTGTAGCATAAGCAAACCGCACGACACCCGTGGGAACCCATACGTAATGATGCTGTTTAATTGTGTGCCGTTTTAGGAAATGGCTACGCCGCGCCTTGTTGGAGGGAAACAAAGTTTGTCGAGGATGAAAATAGACTGAGTTGTCGGACAGAAAAAGCATCTTTTCAGCTCTAAGACATGAAATCCCCCTTGTGCTTGTTATTTCACACTCCTGTGGCTCCAGCTTGGGCCAGCGGTGGCACAGTAAACAAACAAATACATGGGAAATCACACAAACCACACATATACGTGCGCAGTATACTAAAAAGAAAGGGTTCTGGCAGAGAACTTACTAATGACCCCGCATTTTCAGGCTTTTCTCTCACAAGGAACATCCAAGCACACGCTGGGCATTTTACGACAAATCCAACACCGTATACGTCTTTGATATATACATCAAGATATATCCGCTGCTTTCACAATTATGAAAATAAAATACTTCTTTTTTTTTATCCTACATATATTCTATCTGAGTTGGGGAGGCATGATTTTGAGTGTGCAGATAACTGCTACGTCTAAATAATGGTTTCAGTATCAGTCTGGACAGCGTGCCAGCCACCTGCTGATCCAACCGCACACAGGTAGAGCCAGCTCGGGTGACTCGGGGCTGTGGAAATGGGCATCCAGTCTGCCAGCAAACTAATCAGTGAAAGGGATGAACTCCAAGCTTATCAGAAAGGGGTCATGGTTGTAGGTGGAGGAGGTGGCAGCGGGAGAGCAGGGATGTTTTGCGCACAGCCACAGCAGAGTGACACGGGCCGAAGAATGGGAACATTCTCAAATCTCAGTGCAGGTTAGGAGAGCGCAACCCTCAAGGAGGTGAAGGAAGCTTTGCTGTTTACTGCCCACACATTAGCTGAACATGTCTGAGGTGGGAACCTTCAGCCTGACCATGAATGCCAGGTTCCTGCTTCCATTGGATATCTGGCAGTTACTTTATCATTGGAGACAGACATTTGTGGGTGTAAATGCTGTATCATGATCAAGAAAACCATGAGTTTAATAAAGAAGCCTTGCCAAAACATGAAGCTGTGAGTCTTATATTTTATTTTTTTCTCAATCCATGTTATAAATGATTACTAGACGAATCCAGGCCCCAAACTGAAGAGTTTGCATTTAAATTTAATTCATGGATGCCTGTTTGCCTCAGCACAGAGATCTACTTCAGCATTATTTCAGCTTCTTAACTGATCACCGCTGGAAACCATTCTGTATCAGCGTTTAAAGGTGCACGACTGTAATTCAGGAGGTAATTTTGCATCTTAACAGAATCCAATTAAAAGCGCTGGCATTTCAATTAAACCTCCCCCTGGCTCGTCGCGACGGTGTCACATCAGAAGTGAAATTGGAATCAGATTACGGCGAGAATCTGAAGAAGTGTTTTTTACTGCGCAATGAGGATCATGCATTCCTGATGGAGACCCCTGTCATGCATACCGTGGGAGGGGGAAAAAAATCTTTGCCAACATTATTCATTTAATTCCTCCTCCTTATTAATTTCACAGCAGATTACCTGAGAAGATACAGAATGCTGTCAGCATAGAGTTTTAATTAAGTATTGGGTATGTTGCTACGAGTACCTTATGTGAAACTGCTGCCTTATAATGCTCTTGTTTTAATTACTTCAGAGTGCCCCATCATTAACCTTTATGGAGATGTGCTCCAAACTATGATGTGCATGGCAAACACTACTCAGAAATTGCTTATATCCATATCTGCGCTGTAACAAAATTAGAAGAATTTGGTTTTGAAAAATACCTTTGCCCTTCAGGTTTTCAAAATAATAGAAATAGTCATTATAATATGTGACATTGTGCAATGAACTCATCAATTGTGGGATAATTTTGGATACTGAGGGCGCTGTGATGACCCCTGCTGGGAGTTGTAACTTTAAATCACACAACATTGCTTTATTTTTACACAAGCCTCTAAACAAAACTGATTTTCTGACAAGCAAATATTTTTATTAATATAGTAATGTTTGGAACAATATTTGACTCAAAATATGTATACAGTATTGGCTTTTTTTTTCTCTTTAATTTGTAATTTTTAAATAAATGCAAAAAAAAGCAAAAATTAGGATAATTACCTTTTTTTTTGTCAAATCAGTTTGTTTTATTGTACTGTTCATCGCTCTGTCTCAGCTGTGGGTGGTCTGATCAAAAACCCTGTGGATGTTTTCTCTTTTGATCCTTTTCATCCCCAAGTTTCTGAATGGTCACATATAGATTTTTTTTAAAGGCACCAAATATGGGCCCCTGTTCAAAATATGCGGATGGGTAACGGTGCCATCGTTCACCCAGTAACTTAATGTAGTTTAACAGGAGACATTAGCTTTTAATGGCACTTAATTGTGCAAAAAGGAAATCCATAACCACAGAAGGAGAAAAGTCAAGTATTTCCAAGCTCTTTATAAGAACAATTTAGAGCAGACAAGTGCTTTTCAAACCTTGGATTGGAATCAGTCAGGCAGCCAGGCCAGGAGGAGGGCCGCCTGCATTTGTGAGCCTGCAGCGCCTCCATTTGGCCATAATGAGACTTACAATCAAAAAACAACAAATTATTGTTTATACTGTATTCTGAGAATCTATTTTTAATGTAAAAAAAAAAATCCCTAAAAGCAGTCTTTAATTTGTCCCTGTTGCCTCGACAAAGACTTTTACAAGCCGCAGCGACACAAACGACAATACGTTCAGATTTAAAGCGAGCTATCTGTTTCCAGGTGCAGAAATAATGCCACTGTTATTTTTGATCGACTATTGTGGGGCCATTCCATCTTAGATAATTAGGAATAAGTTGCACTTCAAGAACAGGGTTTGCCAAGAAGGAATGGTGATTACAATCAATTAAGACTGATGACAAAGCGCCAGCAATAACCCAGTGTAAGAGAGAGGGAGATGTTTTTTTTTATTCACACATCCTTCCAAACAACT
Organism: Hypsolebias antenori; assembly: GCA_031762315.1. Classification (NCBI taxonomy): domain Eukaryota; kingdom Metazoa; phylum Chordata; class Actinopteri; order Cyprinodontiformes; family Rivulidae; genus Hypsolebias; species Hypsolebias antenori. Next base: position 14,497,487 of record JARVGS010000789.1, on the reverse strand, counting down.
CTGTTTTGTGTAATCAACATCTGTTGTGACAGGCAACCTCCTCCTTTCTCCGTGTGGCCCACTTCAGATAATGAGTGTCATACCAAACTGCAGGGCAAAGGCTGATTTTGCATCTCTCTTTTTCTGTTTCACTCCTCCTCTTCGGCCTTCGCTCTCGCTCCCCTCTGTTGTCTCTCCTATCATTCAAGACATTCATTGTGTGGGAGAAAAAGAGAGACAAACATTCTCACAACATCGCCTGTGCTCAATGTGTGGGAGTGGTATGGAATAGAATAGGTCGTGTCCACTTATTGAGGGTATTCACTCCTATAGCTGTTTACGGAGATATTCCGGAGTGCCTTTATTTTCCTCTTACAATATTTATGATTTATGAATAAAATCCTCTAACATTTTTTTGTCCTCTCTTGATACCCTAAAAAATTATCATGTCACTTTTCTGAATTAATGTTCTTGTACATGTATTTGCAGGCAATAGTAAAACATCTGTGCTAGCTGTTTCCAAATCAAAGGTTTGGATGCCATCTGCTGGTAAATTTAGGCAAATTGAAGGAAGGCACTTTCTTAATATTTAGACTTTAATATAAAAATCTAAATCCTAATTTAAATGTATTAAATATTGTGTAATGTAACATTTAGGCAAGTCTGTGTTTTGTTCTTTGTGTTAAGAGAAAATCACTTGTAAACTGTTATGTGTTGTATTCTAAAATTCCAATTTAAATGTAAAAAGACTGAATAAAGACTTTGTAAAAATTTAAATGTAAAAAGACTTTGAATAAAACGTTTTTCATAGCTCAGCCCCAAAATTAGTTGCGCCCAGAATGCCACATGTTGATTTCCACAAGACAAATATTTAAAAAAAAAATATATATATATATTATATTTTTTTGCAAAGTATAGATCAAATATGCCAAAGATTTATTGACACATGGAGCACACAAAAGTGCAAAATGAATCAAAATGATAAAATCTTCTCTTTCAAAACTATACTGTTTTGTATATTTCCTCATCAAAACTTCCAGTAAAAAAAATAAAATAAATAAAATAAGTGACTGCAGCTGAAAAACTGACTTTTTTGCCCTCACAAATATCAAAGAAAATCGTCTCTTCAAAATAAAGTCCTTGGTTTATTCATCATTCATTATAATAATTAGTGCATTACACTATGCAAATTAGTTGGAAGACACATAATACTTTGGAGTTAATTACCGAAGGACATGATGGAAAACTAATATGTGTTGTTTGACAGCCTTAGAATAAATTGATAAAGTGATAATTTTGTGCTCAATTGTCTGCTTGATGTTTTACTAGAACACTTTATCTACTCTCCTGTTTATCTGCTTTAAAGGCACAAAATCATATCTAAATTATTTTAACAATGCATTTCTAGCATGTTTAAAGCTTAGTAACATTAAACTTTTTTGTCTTGAGACCTGGAGTACCTCGCCTCTGAAGATAGGCACGAGCCGTAACCTGAAAAGAAAAAGCAGCTGGCTGGCTGGCTGGCTGGCTGGCTGGCTGGCTGGCTGGCTGGCTGGCTGGCTGGATGGCTGGATGGATGGATGGATGGATGGATGGATGGATGGATGGATGGATGGATGGATGGAT
>JARVGS010000789.1:14474467-14485258 GCA_031762315.1 Hypsolebias antenori | reverse complement strand
TGATCCAAGAGAGGGGACCACCCAAAACCCAACCCAAGACATAAACAGGCACACAGACAGCCCGACAGAGCCTCTGTCGGGCTGTCCATGTGCCCCACCCACCCGACAGCGACCGCAAGCCGGCCCCAGGCCGGGGGCCAGAGCAGCAGGGAGCAGCAGCCGATGGAAGCTGGCCCAGGACACCAAGGACCAGGCAACCCAAGAGCCCCACAACACAGCCACGGCATGCACCTATGCACCCTCCCACACACACACACAAACAGCACCCTCCACCGCGAATGTCACAGCAGGCCGACCAGCCAGCTCCCCGTCAAAGCGAAGCCACGCCCCTGATCGCCGCCCTACACCACCAGCGACCGCACACACACACACACACAATCACAGCCGACCCCCATCCGGAATCCGGCAGCCACCCCGGCCAAAGGACTGGCCATCGCAACCAGGAATCTTGATCAAGAAATCCGAACAACCCAGAAAGAACCAGAACACAGGCCCCACCCCCAACTGCCCCCCTAGGCCCAAAGCCCACCCACAGCCCGGACCCCAACCAGACTTGTGCCAAGTCTTCTTGGTCTCACCTTTTCCGTTTTCATTCCGAGGCATTACTGTCATCATCATTTTTACAGTTTCTTTATAACCAAATTCTTTAACAAAACACATCTCATGTGGTATTGCATGAATGCCGTATTTCTGTTTATTACTGACCTGCTGAGCTACAGACACCAATGCAAAACTTGTGCTCTTTTAAGGATGACGTCTATGCAACTTTTATATAGCACCCAGTGGAAAACCTGTTAGTCTAGTTGTCCTGTTTACATATGATGCTTTTTGATACCCAAACTTAAACACCTGTGGTTTATTGTGTCAGTATGTGTTATCAGTGATCTTGAAGTGGATATACTTTTTATGTTGTTTCATCAGAGCTCAAGCTTCTGTTAATCTTCAGAGGATTCAAAGACAAATAAAACTTAGCTTTGGCTTGTTGGGTTGCAAAAAGCGACTTAGACATGTTTCAAAACAAATTCTAGGCGGATAAGTAAAGTGTTCAACTAAAACACAATTCTTATGTTAAAACCAAACAGGCCTTCTGGATGGCAGCACATGTGGAAAGTCAGAAGTCATGCATCCTATTACAGCATTAACTTTCTTATTTTACATCCATCTGTAATGAAGTCAGTGTTAACTGTGTTGATAAAAGTATTAATTTTTACAGTCTGAAGAAGCCATAATAAAAGTGGCCAGCATGTCTTTTGTGTTCCATAGCTAAGATAAGCCACTTGCTTTAATTTGGACAGACTGAACTATGGACAGGCATGGCCAGTTCTGCCATGACTGTTTCACACTGTTTTCTCCAGTCCTGAAGGTCCCAATCTGTTACACAGCCAGACAGTCACTGCAAGTCCAGACACACCCATACCGTTGGGCAAAGCCACATTTTAATGAAATTACTTGCCACATGACTGATGCGAAAATTAATCTTGTCTTCATTGAGACTTGTTGTTTATTGGTTTGGGGGTCTGAATCACCACCAGTTGAACATGGTAACATTTATAAATGTAAATAATAAATATACAGTAATTTAAAATCTTTAAAAAGGATTAGCATTTTTAATTTGCAATAGCTATTTGGGATTAGAGGAGTGGTGGCACAGAGGTTAGAGCAGGTTAGCCTGCGATCGGAAGGTTGCCGGTTTTTATCCCCCGGACTGACGACATCAAAATGTGGGTGTGAGGGAAAAGTGAAGCCCCACCTTCCTCCAACCTCATTTGCTCCACTCTGGGCCCTTGTGCAAGGCCCTTAACCCCTACCATCTGCTCCCTTGGGCACCCTAGATGGCAGCTCTCTGCAGTGCTTAATCTGAGCTGGATCCTGCCGGAACAAGATCCGGGAACGCTCTCATTTTGACCCTTTGTGTTCCGGCAACTTTTTCATCGGATCTGCCAACTCCGCCCCTAAAGTTCAAAAGAGGTGTTGCCCTTAGCCCGGCGGACCCAGTGTGTGAAGTGGATCAAGATGTTTCAGCCACAGCATGCGCGGCGCACAGTTACACGGTCCTTCAAGGAGCAGGAGAGGTGGGGGGCGGGGGAGGACAGAGTGACAGATGGTCATTTACGCACAGATATTCCACGTAGATTCCTTCTCTTCCTCCCCATATATTGTCCCTACAGCGGGGCTGCGCACTGAAAAACACCCCCTCTCCTCTCTTCTCAGACCCCCGAAACGGAAATGATCATTTATTCAACAGAATAAATAAATGCCCTGTGGACAGTGCACGTTACACACAGAAACATCTCCAGACAGCTCTAGCGCGCGCACAACATCAGCAGGTGTCTGAACTCCTGCTACATTTCAGACATAATAAATAAAAAAGCTTACAGTAAAAACTAAATTAAAAATACAAAGAGAGAAATGTTTGATGTGTTAGTCACATTATACGTCACGATTCAAAACAACGACGCTAAGTGGTCAAAAATAACAACAGTGGTCAAAATGTCAGAGTGTCCAATTTACTTGAATAAAAAATAGATGGGGATGGATGGATGGATGGATGGATGGATGGACAACAGAGAACTGAGGCCTTCAGGTACTTCAAAAGGTGCCACGAGAACTGGAGCAGGAGCAACAAATTCAGCGGAGAAGGGTTCAGCTCAGAACCATGAAGTGAGGGGAGAGAGAAGTGGGGTTTAAGACACCTGACAGTATTGGAGCTGCTGCACACAACCTGCTGTTCTTCTCCAAAATAGTAATTTTATTTATTGTTTACAAATACAGTATAGGTAAATGTTGATGTATAACAACCCATTAAATACACCAAAATGCAGAAAATGGCATTTCTGTTATTAAAAATTATCTGTGAGATGACCCACGGACCTTGTCCTGCTTATTTGCATTTTCTGCAATGTAAGTGTGGTGCAGTGTAATTTATGGAACGCTCCATCAACCATAAATCTGTTGGCATCCACATTAGCATTCACCTTTTTTTTTTTTTCTGTATTGGTACCCTTGAGGCCTTTCTTAAAGAGTACTCTGTCTTTCCCCAGCATTCAGCTAAAGGAACACATGAGTCTTTTCTCCCTTTCTGGCAAGAATGTAGTGCACCTGCCGTGTTAGTTAGCCCAGAGCTAATGCAAATTAATCGTTCTAATCAAAGACTCAATTAGACTGGTTTTCTGTATGACATGGCATATTAATGATTAGGCTTCAGGTGATGTATAAAACATATTTGAAGTTGCCCAGAGAGTTAAATATGGTTTGGGAAAAAAAAAAAAAAACATTTGAACATTGTGAGTTCTTACACCAAGTGCTATATGCTGATTAAGTTTAAACAAATAAGAAGGTGTTGGGCAGAGTTTTCTGACAGCTATATAAGAAGATTCAGCTGACTAAATGACCTTCACCCACTTGGTTTACCCAGCAAACACTAAAATAAGATCCCAGAGCAGTATCACACAGAGCTTGTTATCCTTATAAAATAAAAAATAACAATAAATCAGTTGAGTAACCAGGCCCATTATTTATCCAACTGAACATGAGATTGCTTTACCCACAAGAATTATGTTGTTCTTTTTTAATTTACTAATGTAACGTTGTTCATCAGAAGCAAGCCATCAAGATTTAGGACACAGTGTTTGGCATTTTAAACAACTTTTTTTTTGTTGTTGTTCATAGTGACTCAGTTGGTAGAGCTTTTGCCTTTCAGCGTGAGTGTTGCCAGATCAAATCCTGCCCGTGGATCTTTCTGGGTGGAGTTTGCATGTTCTTTCCGTGCAAGCGTGGGATTTCTCCAGGTGCTTCAGTTTCCTCCCACAGACCAAATTCATGCATGCTAGGCTAAATGGTCCGTAGATGAGCGTGTGCGTGGTTGTTTGTCTCGTTTGTCTCTATGTAGGCTTGTGATGGACTTGTGACTTGTCCAGGGTGTCCCCTGCCTCTCACACAGTGACTGCTAGAGATGGTGAAACATAGTGAGACCATATGTAGATGAAGTTATTCATTTGAAATGTCCACTTTGTATTTCCATCCGTCCATCCATTATCTTTTGCTTATTCTGAAGTCTGGTCGTGGGGCCAGCAGCTTGAGCAGGGAGGCCCAGACATCTCTTTCCACAGCCACCTCTTCCAGCACTTCTGGGAGGAGTCCAAGACATTCCCAGGCCAACCAAGAGACATATCTCGCCATGGTGTCCTGGGTCTTCCCCGGGTTCTCCTCCCAGTTGGACATGCCCGATGCAACTCCCTAAGGAGGCGCCTAGGGAGCATCCTTATCAGACGGCCAAACCACCTCAACTGGCTTCTCTCGATGTGGAGGAGCAGTGGTTCTGCTCCGAGTCTCTCCCGAATAACTGAACTTCACACCTTATCTCTGAGAGTCCAGTTACCCTGCAGAGGAAACTCATTTCAACCACTTGTATCCCTGATCTCATTCTTTTGGTCACTGCCCAGAGTTTGTGACCTTCATCTCCCTCTTTACCCCAATGTATTTCCAGACACTGGAAAATATTAGCACTAGTTGACTGCCTCAAACGAGTCAGCGGGGGAGAAGGCGGACTCCAGAAACCATATGAGCACCATCAAGCTGGTTGACCCGCTATGTGAAGGTGCTATTTGGAAGCCTGAGTTTGTTTTCAACTCCAGACTGATGAAGTATTTTGGATGAAAGACGAAATGTTTCAACAAAAACAAACTGTCAAGAGGACCTGGCTTAACTTTGTTGGATCTTCTACTTGGATTATTGAGCATGAATCAGGATATTAGCACTATAGTTTTTTTTATTAGATTATTTTTCTAAATGACATTGAACATCTAATAACATATGATTATTGCTGGATATAATATATAATATTATTCAATTGTTGACATTTTTGTTATTGATGCTAGTTTTGTTTGTTGGTGAAGTAAAGAAATAATAATTTTTCATCTACTGTAGTTAAAATTAAATAGATACTATATTGGTGGGTTGACAATTAACTGCAGGTTTATGTATGGATTATACATGCAAGAAATGTAAGATTATGGAAGTGGTAAAATGGGAATTTTGATAAGTTTATACTTCTACCCACTCACTTCATTGAATATATAAAACTAAAGTTTTGACGTTATGCTTCGTGTTGTATTTTTTTTTTTTTTTTTTTTTTTTTACAAACTAAACTAACATCTGTTTTCTTAAAACATTTTGACGAAATGGGGGGCATAATTTGTCCTCTAAAATGAACAGCAGCTTTGGCTGCACATTATTGTTCTCCAGCTGGTCCTCTGACATGAGGGTGGAAGAAGTGCAGATCCTTGGCAATTAACAGGAAATATATCACAATGGAAAGATGCACCACCCAAACCAAACCTGTCATTTCAAGTGTTTTTTTGCTGTCGTACGGCAACAAAATATTGTATTTTACTGAATCATTAGGTTATCAATGTCAGTATATTTAAAAAAAAAATGTTCAGACAGCATTTAGTCTGTAACAAAACAACTGATTTAATCAACAGGCTGAACAGTTTTCACTGTTTAAAACAACCAAGTTCTAAATGAGAACTTTATCTGGAAGACTATTCAACAAGGCGTGACTTATGTTTTATTTTAAATATCAGGTTTTTGTTTGAGTTTTCAGATATCATACATAACTTGGTCTGCTTCATCAAAATTGAAGTCCTGTTTCATATTTTCCACATTTGATTAGCATGTGACCATTGCAGCTTTGACATTATGATTTTTGTCATTTAGTTTGCCTTTTTTTAGCTGCAGATTTTAAAGGGAAGAAGGAAACAAACTATCAGCTTTTTCAGTCACTAGTATTTAGGTCAAGGTTTCCTCCTGCTAATACTACCCCCTGTTCTAGCTTTCTTCAGCTACTTTTACCAAGCCTTTCATTTTGACATTAAAGTCCTGCAGACGAAGCACTGACTGTTGAAGGACGGAGTTACTTTGTTAGGCACAGGGGGATATTGTGTCATCTCTACCATTCCCAGTCCTGGAAAACAAGTTCTGTCTCTTTCTGTCCTTATGATGAGGACACGTGAGAAGTCTGTGAAGGACAATGAGGGAAGATATTTATGGAAATGTGCCAACAATAGTGGAAAAAAGGCAAAATGTTGCTTTGTGGAAAAACAAACCTTGAAGAGATCATACTTATTTTAAGCTCAATGAATTTAAGAGTGCATATTTTATAATGTACCAGAAGATTCTTTATAAGAACTCAAAAAGGCAAGTGATGGCCTTAAAAACAAATATTCAAATCACCAGAGTTTTTATACAAATCAGTCCTTAGTAAGCAGTCCCATCATTTTTGCAGGGTGGGGCTGTAGTTCTGCTCACTGAGAACAAGCTTTACATGTATCAAGTTTGTATTCAGTAAAACATTATTGCACTTTTCTAATAAAGTGAAGACAAAGGCTAATCTGTCTCCATACTTAGTTTTGCCACTTTGTTAAAAAATAATAATTTACTGCCTTGGTGCTTTTATGCTGAAAATACATTAATCATACACATAATTATGTATCAATATTTATTTATTAAACCACTTAATTTGTATCGCTAAACAAACATTAACATTAAACAGTTAATGACTGTTAACACTCAGCTGATTTTGCAATGCCAGCACAAACGGATGCAGTATGAAAGCAGCTTGGTTTGGTTTGAAACAAGTACTAAACAAGAACAGTGACTGCTTAAGTAGGACATTTGACTTTTACAGGGCGGACCGAGTCAGTACTGCTTTATAGCGTTGCAGTTAAAATGGTTAGATTTACACTGAAGCGATGTTGATGTGTTAGCATTGTATAGTCCTTTAAGTAGTGATGTCTTTGTAAGGAAGATCTCAAGCACCGTGTTTTGTTTGATATCAAAACCATAAAAGGGCACATATGTGTGTGGGGGAGGGGGTGTTTTGATGTATTGCATATCAGTTAAATAAATGACCTTTTTTGAAGCTAGGCATTTTTTTTTTTTTTTTTTTTTTTAAATCAAGGTTTACATCTTAAACAAATTATGTCTTTTGCTTGATTATCCCACCACACGTCCTCATTATCCTTGCTTTGGTGTCAGGACACAGATAAGAGGTCTGTCTTTCTCACATAGTACATCATTCCAGCACTCCCCAGGAGCTGGACCGCTTCTCGTAGTCTTCCAGTTTACCATGCGGTAGAGCGAGATTTACAACAGAAGGTGAATCTTAATTGCTGATATTTTGCCAGGACTTTTCCTGACCTGCATTTAATTATTCAGAACGAGCCCGTCCCATGTTGTGACAATATGGCAAATGATGGCCTTTCTTTACATAATACCTCTGGGATTTAGTTTTCCATCTGTTTATGCAATTTTGTGTTTTGTCTGTAGAAAAATACATTCAGCAGTTTTCTAAATAATTTTCTGATGCACTAAATCAAGTTTTGACTTGAGGAAGAATAAAAACTACTGCACCGAGGAAACAGTTTTGGATCTTTCATCTATTAAGGATATTTTTCATCTTCTCACTCTTAGTGCATTTTTTAGGAGTTATTTCACGAGTGAAAATATTGTCTCATGGTTCCTGAATCCCTTTTTTTCACCCTACTTTTGTCAAATGAATTAATGTTTTAATCTAATACAAAACAGTTTTTAAACAATGACCTCCAATGTTTGTCCATTTGTCAACGTAACATTTAAGAAAACACAGTTCCAGCTGAAAAACATTATTTACTGCTGTACTTTTCCATCTGGAATTATCTTTTATCTGTTTGCTAAGATAAACTCAGATGGCGACTTGTCTTTTTGCAACAATGTGCTTCTTTTCTTTTGCTTTTATTAAGCATTTTACTAATCAATAATAAGTTATTGTTCACAGTGTTACACGTCTGTAGCAATGAGTGTGATTTCTTGAAATTTAGCTCAAGTTAAATAAAAAAAAAGATGCGCCTTTCAAACAGGGAACAAATAGTAAATGATCAGTGCAGCATGTTTAGCATTTGAAGACAAATTAAAGAGGCAGTAAATCATTATTCCCAGTGCCTAGTTAAGAAAGGCATTTTTGTAATCTGCAAACATAAAATAGCCTACACAAATATTGATAATTAATCTCTGGTACCATGAAATACAATTAATTTGTTGTTTTTCTCTGTTTTTTTTTTTTTTTTTTTTTTTTCTTTCTCGACAGATATTATTGACAAGAGTGAGTTAAAGGCATTCTTTGAGAGCAACTCCTCACAGATTTATTTTATCTTTTATGAAAATTTCATTACACTGGAAAGCAACTTAAAACAAAAAGGTAAGTACAAAACATTTTCTTGCCCAATCAAAAGTTAATTTCAACCTCCATTTAATAGTTAACCTTCTTCCTTCTGCCAGTCTACATGTTATTGCAAAGGTTATTTTCTTTCTGCCCCACTTTTTTCCAACAGTAAGTGCAGAAATACCAAAATAACTTTTCTTTGTGTTTCAGGGATCAAATCTCAGAGGGAGGAGCTGGACTCTATCCTTTTTATTTTTGAAGTAAGTCACCTGCTTTTTGCTGATGTTTTAAATCCACCCTTAGTCTAGCAGGGGAACATAATTGCAGTACAGTAGTGCAGAATTGCAATTTTGCTCACTTCCTGAATTTTCCTCAGAAAATAGTCAGGAGGACATTGTGCAACAAACCAACAACAAAACAAAAAGAAAGTCTTAGTTAGTTCAGTCACTTCTTATATTTATCTCATTTTATTTTTTTAAAAACACTGGTGTGCATGCAAATATATAAAAAACATGTCTTCTTTATTTGCAAGATGTTGGGTCTACAGGTTAAAATCCTTGACATTGTTTTTTCACCTGACTGCTAGGGCAGATCAGATTTCGAGTACAAACAATCAGCTCTCTGGTTACATTTGCTATGGGCAGTTCTGTAAAGACAGCAGATCAAAATGGGAGGGAGTCTTTTTGTACCTTTTGGAGATTATGTTTCGTTCGAATTTTACAGATCACTAGGGTAAAATGTCAGTGTTCTTAGGTCTGAAATGTCTCGTTTTGTCCTTATATTTATGATAGATTCTTATCAGAACTGTAATTTATTTTAAGATCAGAATATTCTGGTTAAAAAAGGAATTTAAAACATCCACTTTGTTCATCTTTCTAATATGAAAGCTATCCTGCCTGCCAGCACACGTTCAGCCGTCTGACCTGTAAATAAATCCTGGAGTCCTTTTTCCAAATTTATGGAGTCAATATTGAAAGCAGCTTAACCCTCATTTGTCCCCTTTTAGCCCCTGTCTGTGACAACGTGCGCTTTCACCCATGCGCTGAGTAGATAAGCTTGCTCTGAGTGGTGTGTACAGGACAGATACAGGGTTGCTTTGATCCTGAGCTCTACCAGACTTCATGGACTTACTCTTTACTCCATGTTAGATTAGACATTATGAATCATATGTGGTCGTTAAATTAATATAATATTGGTGGCATGTGTCAGGTTAAACTAGAGGTTATAAAACAGGAACATAAAATGTAAGGTAAATTATGTCTTTATATTTCCACTCAAGTGAAGACTGTTTTTCCTCTTTCAGCAATCAAAGTTTTATTTTTATGCCCTTCGCTGTATTTGACCATTTTAAGGAGTCCTGTTTGTTATGACAGGGTAAACTTTTATTCAAATTGCTATTATTAGTTTTAGTCAAATAAATCAAGGCAAAAGCCTGTGCAGCCTTTGCCCAGCTCAGACCAGAGAGTAGAGTGGCCTATAAATGAATAATGTCTGGAACAAAATCCATTTTGCAGCACTAAGCTCTGCTGACACGCTTTAATGCTGTATGACAGGTTAAGAAGAATAACACGGCTCAACATTGTTGCCCCTGTTATTCTTTGCATGAATTTTTCAGGAAAGCAGCAGTTATGTCTTCAGGTCACCAAACAAATGAAAACAGTCTCACCATCGTCTAAGCTCCACTATGCACTATGCATTCAAATCTGTTTGATTATGTGTGGATTATTCAAGGCATGAGGTATGTAACTCCCGTTTTTCTTGTGGATTGCTGTGGGGAGTGTGATCTCTCATGCTCAACCCTGGTTTCCTAAGGGGGTGATCTTTTGTCCCTCTTTATAAGCACTATCAAACCACTCCACCCCCTTTCTACCAGCAGCCATTGTTGTTCCCTTTCAGTATTTTATTTGTGTCAGATGCCAAATGCATTCACCGCTCAATAGTGATGCTGCACCTGAATTGACTAAAAACAGACCTTATCTTTGTGTCATTGAAACGAGATTTCTGGAAATGTAATATGGAAAAGTCCCATCTCATTTATTGGAACAAGTTTTATGTTAATATTGCTGCCCATGATGTACTTGGTTTGTACCGGTAATTGATCACATAAACCATTTTTTAATTAACATTTTAAACTAAAGTATTGGTGTATGTTTTTGCTTTACTACCACATATCTGTTGCTGTTTAAGAATAACAGAAACTTACATTGATTTATTAGTAAATATAAGTAAAAAGTATTTTTAATACAGCCTTTTCTTTTTGAACACGTGTGCTGTTTTAATTATGAAGAAAACAGTAAAGTGCAGTGTTTATAGCTTTAGTTTTAACACTATAAGCAATTCTTTTATTTTTAATGTTCAACAAAATAACAAAAGAATGGCTAAAATTAGTCAAAAATATAGTTTTTGTTCTCCTTCATCCTGTTGTAAAATACAGTACTGTAGTCCCTTGTTTATCGCTAGGGATCTGTACCCTGAAGCCCCGCAATAAGTGAAAAACTGCAAAGTAGGAATAGTAGTACAAGTAATAAATAGTTTATTTTAGTATATATGAGGTATGTGAGTCCCTTTTTTCTTGTATGAATATGTATATA
>JARVGS010000789.1:14460095-14474367 GCA_031762315.1 Hypsolebias antenori | reverse complement strand
CTGGAACAATCGCTGTGCGTAAGGGTCAAGGCCGTAAAACTCTACTGGATGCTCGTGATCTCCGGGCCCTTAAACGTTTCTGCACCTCAAACACCTTTAAAAAAAATGTCATGCCCATTGTGTGGCTCATCCATCAATCAGCCAATTGTGTGTCATGTCCAATCTTATTTTGAAAAACCGCAATAGAGCAAGTCCGCGAAAAACAAACCGCAAAGGAGCGAGGGACTACTGGATTCTAAAACTAAATGCTAGAAGTCCTCTGCTATAATCTATTAAAAAATCTGCAACTGGGGGAAAAGTATTTTACAAAATTTAAATTCTGAACATAAGTTATGTACAAGATTTTCTTGAATGTTTTTGAATACCAAAGTTTGAGTGCTGACCTTAATCTAGTTGACAAATAATTTGTCGATATTGCCATGTTGCTATAATCTGACCAGTTATTCAGATACTTTATAAAAAAGCAGCAATGCTGATAAATATTTTATGATGTACTGCAACATATTCTTCTGAGGTGGATTCTCTTCTGTCTCAGTTTGAAAGACATTTCTTTTTTTGTTTTGGACCTGGGAAATCTTGAATATACCTTCATTGCTAAGAAGATTCAGTACATGGAATGTATTTTATTGATAAATACTGATTTAACATTAAATGGTAGGCTAGTTTGTTTTATGAGTCAATTTTTGTCACAAGACTAGAACGGAACTTCTCGGCTCTGGTCTGTCTCTTGACTTGTTTATGCTCCTTCGTGACTGCTGATGACCCCTCACGACCCAAGTGCATGTTTTTCTTGGTGCCTGTGAGGTTGTGGGACAGGTTAAAGAACAGCCTTGGGACCAGCAAAAAATTTCAGAGGAAAGTCTGCATGTGCTCTTTCTATCCAGGATATGACCTCGTCCTGACCTCTTGTCTGTCACTCGGACCTGACTCAGCATTCCAGCTATCCCTTGACATCCCCTCTTAGGATTCCCTCATCTAAAATATCCTCTTTCCCCCCTTTTCAGTAGAAATTATTTGAAGAATAGTTGCCATTTACTAGGTGTTTACTTTCTTTAAAGAAATACTAATTCAATGCAGTTTTGCGTATTATGGTTAAAAAAGGATAATTCTTCAGAAAACTTTAGCCTGTCATAAAACTTTTCTGGATTTGCCTAGTTTTAAACAGATTTTGACAGCAACATATTGTCATTGCACTGAGCAAATGGCCACTTGTCATTAGTTTTTAGTTCTGCTTTAATTGCTTATTTTTAATTACTGTCAAATGACAAATATAACAAGTTACCATTATCAGCTCAGTTTTTCAAAAACATACATATTAACATGAAAAGAAACAATGAGCCATAGAAAAGCTGTGATAGACTTAATTACCTGCAATTAATAATCATGATGGACCTAGATAACTTGAAATTACAATTTTTTTTCCTCATATAAATAGTGGCCTATTTCGTTCTGCCATGTATAAGTCAATCAGATTTATTCAAAACTTAGACTTATTAAATACACATGTCAAAGAAATGGCTAACGTGTTTAAAGAAAATGAGCCCTGAGCCATTTAATTCAGTGTTTTCTTTTCTCTGCCTCCTTCTACATTATAAGTTATGACTGGCAGTTCAGCAGCAGGTTAATAATGTCTGGTTAATGCATAAACACAAGTTTACAAAGAGTAGTTAAAGTTATAAAAATAAATTACATGAGTAAGCAAGTATTTGTGTCTGAACTCTTGAGTTGTACTCCACATTTTACTCGCACGCAGGGGATGTTCTTTTTCTGATTCGTCACATCTTTACCAACAGCTTTGATTTAGTCAATGTTTGGTGAATTCATACGAGTAAATTAAACATTTTAATATTAGCTATCATTAATTTTGCGTACTTTTTCATTGTGTGCACCTCAGGGAGTTCTAGTGCAGTTGAGCTTGAGGAAGTCCAAAGAGCAACCTAAAGCTGACAAGGCTGTATGTACAGTATTGCGCTCTGCTGCTGCCACCTACTGGCTTTAGAGAATTAAAACTACTCTGCAATTCTGCTCATTCATGATATTTGTTAAATAAAGAGTCAGTGTTAGGCCTTTCATTGGTTTATTTTGTTTTGTTTTATAATCCCCTTACTTAAAATAAACAGAGCAAGCTTGGAAAATGGGTTCGAATTGATAATTAAACCGTTTTTTTTTTTTTTTATTGTCCACACAGTTGTACCCAACTTGCTAAATATCTTAAAGCAGAAATGTTTGCCATGAAGGTGTAGGAGAACAAGGCAGTGGTTACTTACATGAAATCTGTTTTCATATGCATTATATGTCAAATGTTAATGAGAATGACATTTACACATGCTCTGGTCACAGCATGAGAATATCTATAGGTTGTTTCAGTTCATCGCTATGCAATAAACTGTGCTTGTAGTGTTTTTGTAAATTGGGAGGTTTCTTTATCTTTAGATGTTCTCAAAAATCCTAAACTACATGTAAAGGCTCATTGTTTTCCTGCGATTACTCCATGTCTGTTATTGTCGTCAGAAATCCTTTGTAGACCACATATTCTGAGTCATGCTCAGGCTCTGTCACAGGAAACCTAAGTGTGGATCATGTAAATGTGTTAAGGCTGCAGTCGTGCAACAGTAATGCCCCCATCTTTATGCTGAAGTAATGCTGCAGATTAGAGTAACTCCTCCAACCTCTAGCCCAGCAGACTTTACATTTGCCTCATATCAGCCAGTAAATTCCTCATGTTGGTGTCTCCGTTCCCTCTCCACAGGGAGTATTTCTGAGTTGTCCATGTGCTTTCTACCCTCGTTTTATGCTATTCTGTGACAAGAAAGTCAACATTATTGTGCCTATAACATACACACACGTGGATACAAATTCACACACAAGATAAAGCTTAAGGAGACTACCATGCTGTGCTGCTGCTGAATATGACGTCTCTGCTGCCCCAAGGAGAAACAGCAGTACAGTCCATTTACTGAGATGTAAAATCCCTTGTGGAATCAACACCAAGGTGCAGCTACACATCTGTATACGCATATCAATCATGTCTGTGGATCATGCAGAATGTCATCTTATGCCTCTTTAAAAGTCATGCATGTCTTTCAATATCACTGCTGTCACTGATATTAATGAGGGTTTTGTCTCAAAGGACAAAAAAAGTAAGCGGGGAGGGGAGTAAAGTGTAGACAAACTAACATGGGATGACTTCTGGGTTGTTGGATGTCTCAGGGTAAAATGAAAAAGAAAAGTACAAAGGAATTATTTAATCTTCCAGACCAATTTTAATAACTGAAGATAGAATTTATATAGATTGTAAACCTATGGTAAAACATTTGAAAGATATTACAACATAAACATTTAATTTATTGATAACAGAAAAAAAAAGGTTTTTGCAGTTTAGAAAAAGTTTGCACATTAATTTCTCTCATGCTCTGTATTCTTTGCTCCTATGCATTTCTCATTGTCCAGGGCAGAGCTTTTTATTATGCTGGCCAGCATTGCTCTTCTGTTTGAGAGGGTCAGAGCTGCATCTAGGAAGCAGTAAAAGACTGGCATGATCTCTCCATCACATTCATGAAGTCTTACTGGACCACTGATTAGGCTTTGAACATTGATCCTCGAAGGATTCACTTGCTCACTGTGAACTGGATCAGCTAGCGAGGGTGCACAGCTGCACGCATACATTGTACCCTTGCCTTTTTCAGTCTCTCCAAAGAGACCCAGTTAACCTTTGGGTAAACTTGTGACTAATGATAGACTGCTGAAAGGTTAAGGTGCACTAATTGAGTTAAAAAGTGGTTACGGCTGAGGTGATGAGTGCTCTCTCATGTCACGAGGTTTTACAGAAGCATGAAGCAAAGGGGAGGGATTTGGTGCTCTTATGGTCAAAATGTGCCACGTCCCAATAAACAGTTAGTTATCCTCTCTTTGTATTAGAA
This sequence comes from Hypsolebias antenori, assembly GCA_031762315.1. Lineage (NCBI taxonomy): Eukaryota > Metazoa > Chordata > Actinopteri > Cyprinodontiformes > Rivulidae > Hypsolebias > Hypsolebias antenori. The sequence goes on along the minus strand of JARVGS010000789.1, from coordinate 14,470,447 downwards.
TGAAACAATGTAACCAGGCTTATGTTACCCAAGGGTTTCATTTTTTTTAAAGAAAGCCTATTTTCCAGGGATTTTTCTAAAGAAATTGGTATTTAATTTTTAATCGAACTCCTTTGCTGTTGCTGCAAGTTCCCTTGAATATATTAAAAACCTTGAACTATTAGTTGTTGTTTTTTAATTAAACCTAATTACCTTCTCTCTCTCTCTCTTTTTTTTTTTTTTTTGTTTATCAGAAAATTATACAACTTCTGCCGGAGAGAATCTACAACAAATGGCAGTTTCACAGTATAGGTATGTACTTTTAATATTTTCTTCATTTAAATTATTTGCACTACTCTGACACTCTTTTATACCACCTAGAGCTGTTTTATATTGTGCATCTGTCTTTCTTCATTGAGATATTTCTAAGGAAAAACACTGTCATCAGTACCATGCCTAGCCTTCATTAACGAGGAGAAAATAATGGGTTTTAGAAGAGAACGTAAATGGGAAATGCAAATGAAAACCTCATTCTCTCTGCACTCAGTTTTCTTTTCCACTCTTCAGTTCATGTGTTGGTCAAGATGCAATGTTATTTATATACTTGATCCAAGAAAATGCTCATATTTTTATTTAATTCATTTTCCATCCAGTTTCAAAACGGATATAAATCAGTGCCTTTCTGACAAATTCCTTGAGTATCTGGAATGACATTAAGAACGTGTCCCTTTCAAGTAGAAGATTGCAAGGCCGCAGATGTTTCACACTCTATTATGGTACTTCTGTCCCCAAGACCTACAAGTATGAAAGGATCCAGTTGCACTATTGTGCAGTCCACATTCTATTGAAGGCTAGAAAAACATGTTTATAAATTCACAAACGTGTCCACTTCGCTTCACTTTTCAATCAGTACCAGTTAAAGAAATTAACAAGCCCTTCAAGAATGCACCACAACAGTGGCAACATGTTGCTGTAATTCTGCAAGTATTTTCCCTTTCTTTATATTTTCTTTTGTACCAGTGAAGATTGTCAGTCCTTCAGGTCACGGTAATGCTAAATGTTTGACTCAGAGATCCTGGAGTAAATTAGGAGAGTGGTCCTCGGTGACGAACAAGAAATAAAAGCTCTCAGACGACAGAAACCTTGTATTAGAAAGAAGAAACTATCATGGCAGGATAAGTCAGACTGAGAAAGTGCAGTGGCGGGTACTATTAAATCTTACCAGAGATTTGATAAGGAAGGAACTAGTTGCAGCACAAGAGGTCAAAGATTGATTACTGTAGGGATTAACAATAAACCCAGCAGTAGGTAACACGAGAAACCTGAGAAATGGTTGAAAGAAGAAATAGTAAAGTTGAGGTCTCAGTGATCATTGGAACAGTCAAGGCTCTTAACAGATATGAGATTAGGTAGAATACAGAAAAGCACTAAGGTAATTTATAAAAAGGAACAGAATGAGCTCAGAATATTATTTTTTTTATTTGTTTAGCTATGTTTTTTAACAAATACACTATTTTTTTCTATAGGTTCTATTCTGAAAAAGCTTCTACACACTGGAAATTCTTTTAAAGTAAGTATTTTATTGCATGATAACTCTACTGTGCTCCTCCACCATGCAGAGTCCTGCTTCACTGTGGATCATACAAGGTCTTAATCATGGCTGGCCGTATTCCTATATTCATTAAGTTGTAATTGGCCTTCTTTGTGTATAAATTAATGACCTCTTATTCTGTCCAGATCCGCTGTGAGGGAATCCGTCTGTTCCTGCTGTGGCTGCAGGCACTACGGGACAACTCTGCTGAGGAGCAGTTCCTTATCTTTGCCTGTCTAATTCCAGGATTCCCTGCTGTTCCCTCTTCCAGAGGGCCCTGCACTCTTGACACTATCATTTACAACCCGTTTTCCAACCACCCAGATGGTGAGTCGAAGCACATGCATATAAATACACACTTCTGTGCAATATTAATATTTGGAACGAGATAAACTTAATGTTTTTTTTTCTTATTTATGTTTTCCATCTTTTAAATTTGAGCAGCTAAGGTGGTGCCTGAGGAGATTACACCACTTGTTCCAGCAGTGGTGGGAGAAAAAACTGCAGATGACTTGACCTGTTACATCCTTGAAACACTGCTTAAGTATATGGTTATCCAGGTAATAATAAATTGTGTAGGTGCAATATATAATCACTGAGCAATTTCGAGGCAACGTCTGAATTTAAGAATGCTGTTTTTAATTGCATTCACACTGCAAACAACACTCTTGACTGACACTATTCTTTAGTGTGATATTGTCTGTCTTTATGCTGTCTGTTTGCCAGGCCTCCAGTTTAGAATGGAAAAACAAGGAAAATCTCGACACAGGCTTCAGGTTCCTCTTCAGTCTTTTTAAGAAGTACTACTTTCCTCATCTATTCCCCTCCTTCAGCAAACTCACAAACCTCTACAAGCCTTTATTAGGTGAGCTAAACCATGGAATGCATATGATATATTTATCTTTGTGGTAGCCTCTCAAATGTTCTCTTAATGGACATGTTCTAATGATGCATGAATACAAACGTTGCACTTGTAAAATCTTGTACAATATATGATATCTGCTTTTATGGTACATTTTGAAGGTTATGGTTTGCCAAATCAAGCATCACTTAAAGTCACAAAGCAAAAAAATGGTAAATTTCTAAAGTTAACAAAGCCGGTCATGTTTACATTTTTTATGTAAATGAACCTAATTATATTTACAATAACAATAATAATGTCTAATGAGGTTGGTTCTTGTGTATAAACTTTAGCGCAACAGTTTTTTAAATATGAAACTGTATTTGCAAGTCATTGATTTGAAAGACAACAGTGACCAGCCTAATTTATGTAAAAACACCAACATTGCCCCAACAATTATGGATCTAATGTTTAACATATCCCTCTTTGTCGATCTTTCCTTTTTATTTACCCCCGAATGTTTGTCTTATTCCTCTAATCTTCATGCTCCACTTTGCTTTTAGAGCTTCCCCATCACAGACCAAAACCTTTGTATGTACCAGTGACGCGGAACAATGAGAGCACTTTCTGCACGAGGGACCAGTACCTGGCTCCCAGAGTGGCCTTCATCAACTGGCTGGTCACTTTCTTCCTGGAGAAGAAGTACGTCAGCAGTGCTGCTGCGGCGCAGAGCGCCAAGAACGGCACCGAGGTCATTCCTAAACTCATCCAGGTAAATGCAACAACCCACTGTCTTGATTTATTTATTTATTTTTAGTTTATCATAAAGAATTAAAAAATGTAATTTTGATGTTTTTGCACCAGTAGTCTAAATGTATGTAGTTGTATCCCAGTGAAGACAATTTAAGTACATTTTTAGCTATTTATATCGGTTGTTACATGGAAAGTCAAGAGACATTTTTTTTTTATATTCTACAGTTCAACACGCACACAGAGTAAAAACACAATTTTTTTTACAGCACTAGGACTTTATGATTGATTGTTTTTTTTAGTCTCACTGGATTAAAATTTTCTAAGAAAACATGGGGGAAAAGTAAAAGTCTATATGCATTAAACATTTTTTTTAAGTAACAATTAATGCAATAGTTCAGCCTGCATTGGGGGAATAGATGAACAGTGGAAATTAAATTCTAATGAGCAGTTGTTTAATTTTGGGGAGCCTTCCCCGTGGTGCACATTGGCTTATTTAGTGCCCTCTAACGCTGTCTCCTTGTCAGACTGTCACTGCAGGCAGTAGCAGCCAGGAGAAGGAGAAAGAGAAGACATCTGATGGGGATACAACCGGGACAGCAGGAGAAACTGAAAAGAGCCACTCCAACAGCAGCACGTTGTCTGATCGACGGCCGAGTGATTCCAGTTTGTGTAGCATTGAGGAGGAGCACAAACATGTGTATGACATGGTGCTCTCCATTCTGCTGTCCACCAGGGACAATGTCAATTTTGTCAACGAGGTCTTCCACCAGGTACAGTATGTTTCCCAAGTTACAGTTTACATCTATATAAATAAGTTTATTATACTGCTGTATATTTATGTAAATTAATATTTGATGAATGCAGCAATTATCTTATTATACCACCGTAACATGTATTGTGTCGCCCTTTTGTGGTTTTTCTTTTAACCAATATTACTTCATCTTTATGACTACTTCACACACTGTTAAACTACTATTTAGTTAAATTAGAGAAATTTAATTTCCTGTGAAAATATGTTGTGAATGCTTATTGCTGAAGAACTTGCTGAAAAACAGCTGAAATTAGCTAAAAACATGCTGAATTTTAGCTGAAAAGGAAGATTAAGCCTAAGTTAGCAGAAGAAAGCAGAAAGAACACATATATGCTGAATTTGGTTTAAATAAACAGAAATTTGCCCAAAAATTAGTAAATTAGCTAAAAATATTAAAATTAGCAAGAACTAGCTGAAAAGTACCTGAAACAGCAGAAAGAAGCTTAGATTACCGGAAGAAAGTGGAGAGAGCATCATTGTGCTCAATTAGACTGTAAGAAGCAGAAATTAGCACAAAAAATGGAAATCATCTTTAAAAAGCTGAAATAGGCAAAAAAATAACAGCAGAATAATGTAATAGCTAAAATAAGCTTAAATTAGCAGAAGGAAGTGCAGAGCACAATTTTGCTGAATTAGGCTGAAAAAAGTTTAAATGAGTGCAAAAAAGTGAAATTTGCTGGAAAAGCTTAAATTAACATAAAACAGCTAAAAAGTAGCTGAAATAGCTGAAACTTGCAGAAATAAGCTGAAAGGAGCAGAACAAGTAGAATTTTGCATAAATACGTTAGAAAAAGCAAAAAAAAAAAAAAAGTTAAGTTAAGTTAGAGGCATAAAGCTGAAAGGAGCACAAAACAGTGGAAATTAGCTGAAATTTGCTGAATTTTCTTAAATATTTGCACAAGGAAGCTGAAAGAAGCTTAACCATAACAAAATGTGAAAGGAGCAGTAAAAGTTTGTAAACAGATCTAAATATATGAATGGTGTAAAATGACCTCAGTGCATTTTCTATGAAAAGAAAAAATGTTAGAAAAGTCTAAATATTTCAAAAAGCTAAAGTTGCACCAATACCAAGAGTCATAGCACCCTTCTCCTGAAAGAGCTGAATGTTTTTGATTTATGAACATTAATTAAGTTAATTGTCCCATTCCGAAGGCTTTCCTGTTGCCATCTTGTGAAGCTTCAACAACCAGGAAGGTGATCAAAGTGTACAGAAAGTGGATCCTGCAGGAGAAACCCACCTTCATGGCAGAGCCTGACCAAACGACACCAGAAGATGAAGTGGATGATGGCTCTGAGCAGACTCTCAGCTCAGACACTAACAACATACATGTACAAGTAAAACCCACAGTAAGAGACTGTGCAGACATAAAGTGTTGCATACCGTAAAATATGTATTATTAAAATAGAAAATCACTTATCTGTAGAATACTTTAATACAAATGTTGCAAATGAGACTCATTTACCCACATTACACATTTTCATTTGTTCCTCATTACTGTTTGTGTCATGAACCAAACCATGAATACTTTAGTTTTGTATTTTTTATATACAGTAATATGTATCTTAGCATATGTTTTGAATGGTCTGTCTTTTTTTTTTTTTTTAATTTTAATTAAAATCAGACATTAGAGAGTCACGGTCACAAGCGATCATCCAGCTGGGGGAGGACCTACTCATTCAGCAGTGCCATCAATAGGGGCTTTCTTACTGAGGAGGAGAACAGGGACATCAAGGCTGGCATCCAGCCTACACTACAGGTCTGTCTACATGTAGTTCACCATATATTTATTTAATTTCTAGTTTGCTTACTCTTATTTCATGTGTGTAGGTGTTCCTGACCAACTCGTCTAATGTGTTTCTGTTGGAGCCATGCCACGATGTACCTAAACTCCTCGAAAACCAAGTTGAGGTGTGCAAGAATGTTCTCAGCATCTACCGGCACATGATTATGGAGCACTCCATGAGTATGCAGACGTGGTCAGTAAAGTGTTACATAAACTCACATTATGTATTATATTGCTTTCAGGAGTTCCCATAGTTATCTCTGTTATGATTGCCAGATTTATTCTGATGGCAGATTTCACACTTGTTTTGAGTTTTGTTCAACACTTTGTTTTCCAGGGAACAGATGCTGCAAGTGCTACTGAGGATCACAGAGGCTGTAATGAAGAGGCCACATGAAAACCAAAGAAAAGACAGTTTTGCAGAAAGTTTAGCTTCTTTACTTTTTAGGGTATGACTAAACTTTTTTTTCACTTGTAATGTTAGGGTAGGAATTTACTGGAGAAAAATGAATAGCAACTTTTGTAAGGAGATGAGATTACATTTAAAAAAAACTGGAAAACTTTGTGATATTTTAAATGTAATCATTAAACAAAGATTGCACTTCAGTGTATGATCAAATTTGACATAGTCCTAAAAATGTGTTACTTTTTTAATATAATTTGATTTTAGTTTTATTTGAGAATCGCCAGTTTTATCTGAATATGTATTATGAAATCTGTCAGATGCAGAAAGTAATTTATAATTACAGTACGTATATCATTATAACATGCACTGTGTTGCCCTCTGGTGGTCATGTGTTTAACCAACATCCTTTGTGTTCATGTTCCTCTTTATGAGGGTATACTTACTTTAGATTTTTTTGTTTATAGTTTTATTATTAGAAGAAAACAAGAGAAACTCTTTATAAAAAAATGTAATTTGATTTTTTTTTTTTTGTATTTAAGATACATTTGTTCATATTTGTTCGGAATCTGAAACTTCCTTTTGTTACCCTAAGTTTCTGTCAATTTGTCTCTCCTCTCTCTGCATTCAGACAATTATTGTGGCGTGGGTGCGAGCAAACCTCTGTGTATTTATTTCTCGAGAGCTTTGGGACGAGCTTCTGGCAGTGCTTTCTTCTCTTACCTGCTGGGAAGAGCTGGTGACTGAGTGGGCCAGCATCATGGACTCGCTGACGGCTGTGCTGGCACGCTCTGTTTACTGTTTGGACATGGCCAACCTGCCTTTGGACAAACTCAGTGAACAGAAAGAAAAGAAGCAGAGAGGACGTGGTGAGAGGAAAAACTGAATAAACATGTTAAAGAGTACTTTGGGGGGGATAAAAAAAATTGTGACAAATTGTTGTATTTTTGTTTTTGTTCAGTTTTTGTATTGTTTACTATGGCAAAAAAATTGTTTCGTTCAGTTCAGAGTCTGACCTTGGTTTCATTTATCAGTTCACTGAAGTTCTTAACTCATCAAACATAAAACAACTAATACTTCTTTTTATCAGGATCGGTTGCTACATTTGTTATAGTGTAAAGTGTAAATCAGAGTGGCAATTGTGATACATTTAAATATCAAGTTGCCATTAATTAGCCTGAAACTAACACAAATAATGCCAAAATGTGTAAACATAGGTCAAAAACAAACAAAAACTTTTACCTGTCAACTGAACTGTCTTTTTTTGGTCCTACCAGTGATGGTTTGTAGAATAAAACGTCACTCTAATTCTTTCAGGCTAATTCAATTACGGGTAACTTACTCATAACTTTATTTTATATTTTTTTTAACTGATTTTGAAAGCCTCAACAAGCTTTTATAACGACTTAATAAATAAGAAAAAAGTTTTCTTAAAAATTAAGAATCACTGAATAAAACAAAAATTACTTTTAAATTGAATCAACCTTTATTAATCCATACAGCACTAATGTATTAGGTTTACAAACTGTTACCATACATGTACTACTGAATTATGCGAGCACCCTCTAGTGGTGAGCAGAAGAAATTTGGATTTATTTATTTATTTATTTTATTTTTTTTTTTAAAGAGTTTTTCAGTTTACGGGTATTTATTTACTGGTATTTCTCAGCACAATTGAGTTTGTACTTTTTTGGGCAAAGCTTGCCCTAGTGCTACCTTTTGAGTGAGAGGTTTATTACGAAGCGCGCATGTCAGGGTGCATGGTCACAAAGTTCTAAGGTCTGTCCGGTGCCCTGTTGTGAACAACTATTAGCAGTGAAGAAGACAAATATAAAAAATACCCAGGCAGCTGGATTTACTTTTTAAGATAAACTGTAGCAAATATTTGCAGCAACTTAAAAACGATCCAATATTGTGTAGTTGAATGGGCAATAACTGCAAAAGCACTTTGTTAAGACTAAATACAAGAAAAAAGTATTTAGAGATGAATTTTTAACCTGTAGTGATTTTTTCCCCACCTTTTTTTCCTGGTAAATAAATTCATTGTTTCTAAGTCTCAACTCTCACATCCAATTATAAAGCATTCACTAGCAGCTTTCTGAGAGTTGTTGTTTTTGTTTGTCAGGAGTGATCCATGACTCCCAGAAGGCAGCTGCAGTTGCTCGTTCTTTTTCACTGAGCTGGAGGAACCAGGGGGAACAGGGTGGGCCAGGGGCCCAGGAGCCCATGAGAATTCGCTCAGCCACAACTTCAGGGGCTCCTGGTGTGGAGAAGGCTCGCAACAACGTCCGACAGAAAGCTTCTGGTCAGTAACATTATAGTTTTATTAGCTTTACCATCAGTTGATTCATGTAACTGTGTGTCTAATATAAAAACTGGCTTTTGGAGCACAGCTTCAGACCACAGGGTCGATGGGTCGATGTGTACACTAGCCCAGGTGCCACTGAAAGGCCAAACACTAGACAAAAAGGCGAGCAGATGGCCTTCATTGTTGCCTTTTACATATTGCCAGTGTCAACAAATTCCTTGTCGGCTTGATTGCAGGCGTGCAACACAATTCACTCTACAGCATGTCAAAAGCCAGCTTTGAACCCTGCAAACAGCCTTTATCTGATGGGGAAGTGAGGGGTTAAATATAGGTTGACCTGGAAAGGCAGTATAGTAAGTTGCTGTAATGACTTTTTTTTTTTTCCTTAAAACAATCTTTATTCAGATAATAAAAAACCAAGATGTGTCCATTTTGTTTACTGATTTTACATCTAAATAATGTGCCAATAATATTCTACAATTACAAGCTTGTTAAGCAAGGAACAACTGTGTTTGTGCCTAATGAATGAAGTCTGTGGGTGTTTGTATGTGTGTATGCTGACACATCTATTATGTCCCTTACGTGCATGTTTATGCATCTGTTCTGTTAGCTTGTTTATTCTTATTGCTTTGCAAGCAAAGATGGACATTAAAGGCAAGCGCTTCAGATTCTCCTCCTTTCTTTAGCCTAATTGGATTTCTCCTACATTGATCTTCAAAGGACCAACAGCCCTTCTCTCTGCTCCTCAAGAGAAAGCCCACGCATCAATTGCACGGCAGTTTTTGATAGTTTCATTAAGAGTGTAATTAATGCTTATTAATATGCATAAATGGGAAGCAGTGGCAGCCAGTAGCAGATACGACGTATCGCTCTTACTGAAAGGCATAATTAAAGTGTGCTGAAAGCAGAGAAGAGAAGCATCCTTTTTCAGTGGTCTCTATGAGAGTAAGCCTGAAGTGCTGTTCAGACACAATGGCAATGCATCAGCATTGACAACTGTCAAAACTTGGTTACTCTTACACATGCAAATAAATGGTGTTATTGTTGTGAGATCATGTCTTTATAAACAGAAAAGAGTTCAATATTCAATTATGGTGCTCATTAAGACTATACAGCTGCAAAGATCCAAGTGAACAAGCTCTCTTTGCCTTTACTTGGAAATTATTGGAAATAAAACCAAAAGTGGCTGTAGGTTTTAACATGTAGTTATTTTTACAGTAATACAGCAATTTGTCTAAAAGTAATGTAATAAGATGTACTAATCTTGTACATAAAGCAATGTATTGCATGGTAAGGTCTGAATTAATCAGATCTTGTGCTTGGTCCTCATTGTTAAGAAAAATCAAAGTTTTAGTGTTTTAATTTTAGTGTCTTGTGCTGTAGGAATTTTTATTTTATATTTTAAGACAGTCTTACTAATGAAGTCTGACCACAAAATGCACACTGCACTAATATTACTTTATTGCACATATTTGTATGTTCAAGTCTGTTGGTAAATACAAGCATGTACATGAAAACTTTCCTAGTCACTGTACATGAAAGAGCTGTGATTCATTCTTAACATTAACTACTTGGTAAATTAATATAGAACTGTTTTTATATCAGTTCGCATTGTTGTTATCCTTGTGAGTCTTTATGTGCACAGTTTATATTGTACAGTACTTTGGAGCTTAAATCCAGTTCTGTCTGTGATCTCCATTTTTTTATTTTATTTTTTATTTTTTTTACTTTATTTGACTGAAGTACCAACTTTGCTTTGTTTTAATGTTGTCATTTATTTTTGTGTCAAACTTAATTTTTATTTTTATTTATTTATTTATAAAATTTGTTCATTTTAAAATACAATACAAAACAATCCCATAAACTATAACATACAAAATAT
>JARVGS010000789.1:14374475-14395142 GCA_031762315.1 Hypsolebias antenori | reverse complement strand
CACACTCTTGCAATAATCTAAACAATTTTTCTAAATGCTCTAAAAGAGCAGGGAGTGTCATGATTTCAACTCTGCTTCCGCTGCTGTCCGCCAGTGCTCTTAGCCACGCCCACTTCTCCACTGCAGAGCGGAAATCATGACAGCTGCATGACAAAGCTTCTCTTGCAGCTTGGGCTGCACACAGGTGCTAAAAAATTTAAAATAATTTATTTTTATTTTTTTTAATCCATGCAGATTGTGCGAGTCATCCATCAGTCAGCCAATTGTGTGTCATGTCCAAAATTATTTTGAAAAACCGCGATAGAGCGAGTCCATGAAAAACTAATTGCGAAGTAGCGAGGGACTACTGTATTGGGGCAAAGTACCAGAAGCTGCCTCAGGCCTTCAGAAGTCTGCTGGAACTGTCTTTACTGCAATAAAATGGCATGTTGAATATCATCTCGGTGGTCGTAATGTTATGGCTGATCGATGTACATTCTAGATGTGGCCTACCAGCTGCTTCCCATCTTCGCCTCTCTCAAATGTACTCCACCTGAAGAGTGTGCGTTTACTCGAGTTTGTCCGTCCATCTGTCTGTGTGTCCTTCCTGCTCCGGCTCCCATTGCTGCCACTAACATGTCATCCATGCTCCGTGACAGCGTGCAGGCGTTGGCCAGGGATGGTTTGGGACATGGAGTACCCCTGGGCCAAGCTGGACTGTAAGACTGCCTGCTTCCTTCATACTCGGCATGACGCCAAGCCTCTTCGCCATAACATCCATTCGTTTAATTTTCTGTGAGCCTGACGTCATCACATCACAAGGCTCTGCTTTATTTAGCCCTCGTGTAAAAGTAGCACAGGTTTTGTATTTAAATACAAGTCCTGCATGCTGATTTGTTTGACTAAGGAACCCCAGATTGTCACCAAATCCTTGTAAAGCTGAGCTTTAATCCATATCACCCATTCATGCGTTTATTATTTTCTCTATAGTCTCAACAGCAGCTTCAGGTCAGCGTCACGGCTTCATGCATGAGCTAGCCCGTCCACCACACAAACTCCATCATCAGTGCTCTGTTTTTGTTGTCACACCTTGCACTGCTTGCTCACTCTTTAGTGTTATTTTTTTATTTATTTTTGTGATTTTTCTGGTCATTTGCTGTACTCTTTAAAATGATTAACCACACAGGAGAAACCAACAGCTCTCTCTGGAGAAAACGACATAAAAGCTCCAGTAACCCTTTGAGGTGCCCCAGCATCTTTGACTCTTTCACCCTAAGTACTTCTCTACTCGTACCACTGGTGGTAAACGTTTCGAAGCTTGTTGTTTCCATGTGAACTGCACACCGTTTGTGCTTTGGCTGTCAAAATGTTGTTTTTTTTTATCTGTTATTAAATGCCGTCAGACATCGAAACACCTCCAGAACAATACCACTTGTTAATTAATTCATCCTTCAATATTAGTTAACCCTGTTTCTTTAAACCTTCAAGATGAAACTAACGTCACCACCACACACGCAGCCTGAAGTTCCCTCCATTAAACCTTCGAGGGGTTTTTGATTTCTCAGCATTGTTGTGTTGTGGTCTGCTGATTTTGTTTGTGTCCGCTTCTTTCTCACGTGATTATCTATTCTGTTTTTTCCCTTATAGATTAAAAAAAATAACTTAAAGGTCCAAATGCTATTTGTTATGAAGGTAAGCTCCAAGTCTGACCGGGATGTTTGTTTTTGGTCCGGCTACCTACTTGCCCTTCACTCGTTCACTCATCCTGGCTGTTTCCCCTCCAAGTGCTCCTTTTCCATTCAGTACTAACCAAGCTTCATTTACTGAGTGCTCTCACAAATGCAAAAGGAAAGAGAAACCAGGCTGTTTATTTGGGGGGTGTCCCACTGTTTAGGCCAGGCTGGTAATTGAGAGCGATGCACGGTGGCGACAATTAGCACCTGACTAAGTAGCAGCATGAACAATACGGCTACACTTCTGGTCCTCGCTTCTGCATGCGGTGCGCCTTTATCTCTTCCCTCAGCAAACACTTTTCTCTTTCTTTCCTTCTCCCCCTCAATCCCTCCACATACCCCTCCTCTTCATTTCCTCCTGTTGGAGTGTGCCTGTTTGCCTGGGGCAGACTCTGAGACTAACACCTGCCGCACTGGAAGATGTCTTTGTCGTCTAAAGCCTTGTTTGAACTGCTGTGGTGGGGACCAATGAGGTTGCAGGACCATTTAGACGTCCTTCGTGTTCTTTCTCTCCCAGTCTTTCCCCTTCTTCTGTCCGTTTTGAATTAACACGAGCGTTAAGAAGTTTTGCCCGAGTGAAGAGCGCAGCATGTATGTTTATAATAAAAACAATGTTCTTTTCACTGGGGATTTTTTTTTCTCACAGTCACTACTAGGAGATTTCATTCTTACAAAGGTAGAACGTACCAGTCGTTTAGTGCCACAGTGGGAGCTATAACTGTTAGGTGCAGCATGTTTTACTGCCTGTTCAGTAGGTATTCCCCTCAGCTCACGATAAGTGTTTACACTGGATGTGTTTCGTGTTTACTGTTGGAATGAATACAGGAATGCAAAATTTGCTGTGTTCACAAGGCCGCCCACATTTTTAGCCAAGCCCATGCTTTTTTTTTTATATATATTTATATGCAGATTTAAGGATCTACAATCGGACCTTTCACCCCCCCTGCAGCCCTTTACAATGCGCACACCCAGTGTTTCTTCTGTAGCCCGGCCTCCTCTCCCAGCGAGCCGCGGCGCTGGATGCTGCCCGGTGTCCAATGTGCTGCTGTGTCTGTTACTCCCACCATCTGCCATTCCTTTTAGCCGCTGCAACTTGAGATGCCTACGAAAAATGGCAGGAAATAAAAGGATAGGAAAGAAAATAGGCGAGCAGATGCCATCTCAACAAAGCAGAAAAGTTGTTTAAACTCGAGGCAGGCGGGGGGGGGCCCGTAGTTTGGATTCGGTCAGGGGCGCCGCACAGCGAGGAAGTCGACGTTCACAATATTTGATTGTCCTCAACAGCATTTCATGCCCACCTCCCAGCGTACTACTGTTTGCCATCCCGTAATCTGTGATGGGACATTTTGGTGAAAAGGGATGAGGTTTGACAATAGGAAGGCTCCAATATTCACAACAAGAGCGTAATATGTAATTTTACTTTCATTCAAAGCCTTCTGCCATCACGCTGTGAACTGGATACTTTCTTTTTACCTTCAAAGGTTGCCTCTCTGTTTAAATCATGTAAGCATCTAAAATAGAACTTGGGAATGAAGTTGGCTTCTCTTTTTAACAAGCTTTGCTTTTCTGCAGCACGTTAAAAAAAAACAAGCATGTCATTTCTACAAGGTTTCATGATTCTAGCTAATCTCAGTAAAACAACAATTTAAAATCCTAACGTCGTTGTAGTTCATACTGTAGATTCCTGTGGGTGAAAATCCAATGAACCGGGCGATGTTGGTTTCGTGAGGAGTCGGATGCATGGCAACGCATGCTGGGATGCGCAGTGCTTCGATCCAACTGTGAAAGTGTCGCATTTAACCACGTTATACACGTTTTCCTTATTTTTCTTCCTTCAACCCTGTGTCTCCCTCAGGATCTCTCACTGGCAGCGTGAGCACAGACGGTGGAAACGCCACGACGACAGACTCCGTCGACCAGGTGTCTCCCACCATGCCCCGCTCGACCAAACAGAGAGTTTCAGGAAAACTCCGCAGATCTGCAAGCGCTATAAGCAAATCTTCTAACTGAGCTCACCCCCCCACTTCTTTTTTCCTCTTCTGTGAAACCTTTAATCTGTTCTCAAAGAACCTCCACGCACCCTGCTGTGACTGCAAACATTGCTCTTGTTGTTTTTATCCGTTTTAACTGGAGCATGTTGCCATTTTTAATTCAGTTTGCTATCCGTGATTCCTGCCGCTACATTTCACCTCGTTCTGCATGAGCAAGGAGACTAAACTATGAGGGTTCGACAGCATAGGATGACTTTATGTACCTAATGGAAACTGTGATATAAATGTAATTTTTACTCAAATTTTCTAGAGCGCTCTCAAAGCACTGGGAAAAAAATCAAAGTTCTTACTATAGTAAGGGAATGGGAGACTACTTTACTCTTTCTTTGTCTCGTTCGATTCAACACTTAATGTAAAGAAGCACTGAATGACGCAGTTTGTGCTAAAATTGCACGAGTGGTATCCACGTATAGATGTCTTGTCTTTTTTGTTCTTTTTTGTGTCTTAAGTTCCCTCTTCAGGTAGTGACAGAATGAAGCTGCTGTCCTGCCCTGTAGCACCAGTTTGGGAAATGTTTGTGAAACACGTTCCCGCGCTGGAAACAAGAAAAGACTGACGCGTCGGGGAACGCCGCCCCCAGCTTGATTTTTACTCGCTGCACTACTGCTCAGATGACCTGGGCACGGAGTCCCTGAAGTTGCGCACAGTCTGGGGATTTAATTATAAATATAATTGTTTTTATTCTTTCGTGTTTCTTTTCCGAGCGGACAATCGATGACGTCTTTTCTAACTCGAGGTGAAACGAGATTTGTTTTTGTATTTTTTTTTTACCTCTCTCATATTCCTTTTTAAATGAATTCCAATAGATTTTGTCATAATTTGATTTATGCAACTCTGCTGGAACGAGAAAAAACTGTGTTTGTAATTGTTTTCTAAAGTCGTTAACTTGGGTTCGTGTCCGGTAATTGGATAAGTTCCTGCTGTCTCTTTCCTCTGCTATCAGTTTCCTGTCCTGTGAAGCTAAAACATCGACATTCCAACATTCCCAACCGACCAATATTTTTGCACTCGCCTTGTTCGGGTTGAATGTTCTGCTTAGGATTCTTGTTGATTTAAACTTGTATAGTTTTATATATGTTTGATAGATTTATAGGATTGAGCTGATTACTTGGTGTGTTTTTTTATGTAGTCATGCTGTTTTGAGGAAAAAAAAACACCCGAGCCTCAGGTAAAATGTATCCATGCACTGGTGTGTGTGTGTTTGAGTGTGTTTATGCATCTGAGAGAGCTTCTCGCAGTGCCTGTGTGTTTTTGAAAAAAAAAAAATAAGATGAAGTCCCACACCTCGAATCCAGCACCTACTTTTGTCGAGTTATGTTTATTCTTTAGACGAACACGATCCACCTGCATGGCGTCTTCTCCTCAGTGCTTGAAAACAAAGTGCTTTCCTCTCCCTGCGTCTCTAAAGGTCAGAGTCTGGTGCCTCCCACAAAAACAACAGATGGATTCAGAGTTGTGATGCTGCGCTTTTCCACCTGTATCTGTGCACTGAGTTGAGTGGCGTACACTCCTACTCTTTTTTTTTTTTTCCCATGATGCTCTTCCCATGTGGCGTCCTGAGGCCCCGAGGTGCAGGAGGAGGTCCAGGTGTAGCATGCCAAAGCTTAACTCTCACCAGCCCTCCTAGCAACAAGCAGGCCGGCGCGCTCGCTTCTCCAACCTGCCCGCTCTGGTTGTCATGGTAACCAGGTGTCACGCCCCCCCCCCCCCCCCAACATCACGCACACACTCGCTACACCCTCTGAGAGCTCCACCCAAGCTGCAACACTATCCCCATCTGTTGCACTACTATGCCTTACCCTGTTTCTGCCAACATCTCGCCTCCTTTTGTTTGTTTGTTCGTTCCTCCAGCAGAACACGAGGAACCCAAACAGCGAGGGGTCCGACAGACCCGTTTGCGTTTTTAAAGAATGTATAAACGTATAGGCTCGGATTGGCACTCGAAGGAACCATCCGTGACGTCGATGTAAAGATTGTAGGTTTTAGAACATGTCTGTCGAAGGGATTCGTTCAGTTCCTTTTAGTCGCTGGAGATATTTGGACCAAGATTGTGCATCTTAAAGTGTGAAGAAATTTACTTTTAGCCTAGATTTTTTTTTCCCCTCTTCTCCTTTTAGAAATCTGTATATTGTGTCAAATTCTAGGGCCTCCTTTGCCCGTTTTAATATAAATCTGTTAATGCCTGTAATATAATATTTGTACCAATAAGAGCAAAGAAATGCTTGAGATTTTCATCTTCTTGTCGACATATCAAACTGTTTTTAATGACCGAAGTCCTGCTATCTTCACTAGCAATGTGACAATTGAAACATTTCATTAAATCATTTTGAAATTCTACACTTTGTTTTGTGTTCTTTTAGCTGAATAAAACTAAAGTTTTAATGTGTGCACTGGTGACGTTGCCGGGCTTTCTGACCCTGGCCGGGCTGGGCTGGCAGCAGCGGGGGTAACCTGACCCTCCTCCCATCTGTCTCCCCTGCTGCTCAGACCTACTTAGAGGAGGCCACCGTAATGGAACCTCACCAGGAGGTTCAGGTGCGATGCTCGCAGCACCTACAGGTGCCCTGCCTCTCCTGGGCCACATACAGACGCAACAAAAGCACTTGACCATAATTGGAGCCCTGAAAGTGAGAAATAATCCTAATGTTGCTTCATTTTCACTCGTCTCAGCACCGTTTGCTTCACTGACTCCAGAGATCTCACAACAGAACAGGCTGACACTGATTATTATTTCATGTTAGACTGCAGCTTTTGGTCCATGTTCACAACTCGCTGTCACCTCGAAGACGAGTTACCCTCGTTTTTTATAAGTTCGCTGCTCTCGAACGTGTAAAACAAAACCAGTCTGTAAAGCTTGGGGTTCATTTTTCTGATTATTTAGGTTTGAGGTGACCGTTCTGATGCGTCAGGAACAACTCCCAAGACAAAGCGAGCTGCTGTTGAGTTTTTCAGAAGTGGACAGATGTTTTACTGCTCCAGAGGTGAGCTCTGATCTGTCACCTCTTTGTCCTGACGTGGCATCAGGGAAGGAATTTATGATGAGGCTCTAAGTGCTTCTCTGTGGCAGCGAAAGGCGTCTCTTGAGCCTCTGCAGCAATGATTTACAGAAAACCAGTCTGATAAATGAGCCAGACGTTTGTTCTTCCACTGGAAAGCTGATTTAATTGATTTGCTTTAAAAAAAATTAAAGTCACACCTTTAAGTTGATGCTTGGAGAAAATTTTAACTTTTTTCCAATCTTGGTTGTGACGTCGACAAGCTGTTGGCCTCCAGGTTGTGTTTTAAAGTTAAATTACTTTTAAGTTCAGAAATATAAGTTCTGTTTATTTTTCTAAAGGGTTTGAAAATGTGTTTTAAGAATATGCTGAAAAGTCATGTCTATTTTAAGGATTTTAATTCTGAATGTAATTTTTAGAATTTAAAAGTAACTTTTTGAACAGAATTTTTAATTTATAATTAGCTAGTGTCTCGTTTTTAACAACTATCTAATAATAAATGTGTTTTGAAGGAAGTTCATTCACTCTGACACCACGTGTCCTTTTGAAAATATTTTATTTTGATAGACACCAACGATATACACATACAATCAAAGCGCTATAAAAGCCAACATTTAAGAAAAATAACTTGTCCTTTAAAAAGATTGCATCTAAGGTAAGAGCTTCACGTTTCTTTTTTTTTATTTATTTATTATTTTATTTTAAACAAGAGCTGCAAAGATTCGAGGTTAAAACCCGACTCACAACAATTATCACAACTAATAAAAATTAAAACAAATTAAATTAAAAAAAAAAACATTTTGGCTGTACGACATGTAAACTGCCAGAACAATTCACAGGAGGAGGGAAAAAAAAATCACAATAAGTTACATAAAATAATTAGAATAAATAAATAAATATGATGAAAAATATTGCAACAATCTTCAATAATATTAATAATAAAATATGTGCCAGCAATCAAAATTAAAAAACAATCTATGTTGACTTAAGGCAGTTATACAGCAGGATTTGGATGTATGTAGGCTATTTCAGACTAGATTTATCTGTCATCTAAAGGCATTTGTGGTTCTACTAAACAGTGAATTCTTCAGTCACCCTTTCCCCTCCACCAAAACAAAAGTTGCTAAAGTCACATGATTCACAAAGTGGCGTAAAGCTACAGAGATGGAGCCATCATGCTCAGTGAATTCAGGAGAAATGGGATTTCTGAGAATTTCAAGACGTTTCTTAGGTCTAGAAGCTATCATTGATGTGCTGTCCTAGAAAAATACCCTTTAACAGTCAAACTAACGCTTTGTATTCTTTTTATTTTTACTTGATAAACTAATTTGAGACATAAAATCTCAAAATAGGCCTATTGGAATATAGAGACAAGCATTCAACAATCACTGATTGGCATGGAAAAGACACCACTTAAACATCAAACAGCCCTGCCTTTCACTGGCCTGAAGTTATGGCAGAAACTTTTCATTTTTTTTTTTTTAGTCTTCTAACTCAAAGCCACTTATTCCTTCTCTTTATTTTTTATTTTTTCTGATCTTCCTCCATGAAAGGCACAGGTTCTGTTCAGCAGGCGGGGCGCACAGGCATCTGCAGCAGGATCACCTGCCTGTTCTCCGAGGGGTGGCACTTGTTTATGTGCCTGGTGAGCCCCGGCGAGCTGTAGAGGGTGGCGGGGCAGTACTTGCACGGGTAGATCTGGGAGGAGTGCATGAGGCGCAGGTGTCGCTCCTGGCCGGCCCTGCTGGTGAAACTCTCCCCGCACACCGGGCACAGCAGGCAGTCCACAGGGCTCAGATTCAGGGGGCTTTGGTTTGACGCGTCCTCCGCGGATGCTGAGGAGGAGGAGAAGGATGCTGAGGAAGAGGATGCTGAGGAGGCAGGCACAGGAGCCTGCTCTGCCGCTGCTCGGTCGCTGGTTTGAAACCCGTGCTCCTCCAGCACCTTCTTCTGCAGCACCTGGTGCCCCATGATGTGTTTCCTCAGGTACGCCTGGCGCTTGAACCTCCTCCCGCAGAACTGGCAGTCGTACGAGCCGTCTTCAGACCCGGACTCGGACAGACCCGGACTCGGGCTGTCTCTGTCACTCATCTCTTTGGCTTCATCGGACTTGACCCCCAGCGGCGGCATCTTACCCGCCTCCGCCTTGATGCCCGGCTGCTGCGCGGCCGTGGCCCCGGCGCTCCGGGGCTTGTGCCAGCGGCGGTGCGACGCCAGGTTCGCCGGGCAGCTGAACATCTTGTCGCACTCGGGACACCGGTACTCGACTCGGACGATGCGGGAGCACTTGTGCTGAGCCAGGGAGAAGGGGTCCGCGTACGCCTCCTTGCACAGCTGGCACACGAACTCGCCCAGCGGTTTGGACTGCGCCCTCGGCTTCAGCTCCACCGGCCCCTCTTTGATTTTCAGCCCGAGCACCGGGGAGGTCGTCACCTCGTCCTCGAAGTTGAGTTTCCTGATGGCTTTGGGTTTCTTGGAGGCGGGTTTGAGTTTGCGCTCCGCTCCCTCCGCGGGTCGTTTGGTGGAGACGCGGCTGCTCGGGCCCGTGAGGCTGCTGGTGCTGGTGGTGCCGCTGCGGCTGCTGTTGCTGGTGCCCATCTTCAGGTCTACAGGCGCGTACAGGAGATGCTCCAGGCCGGAGAGGGAGGCGGTCGTGGGGAATGACTCTGCAGAAATCGGCGAGCCCAGGTTGAAGCTCCTCTCCAAATACTCCCGCTCGTGCTCCTTGCTGATGGGTCGCGTGGGGCTGTACAGGGCTTGGCACGCCGCTTCTGGGTTGCCGAACTGGGCCGGCTTCTCCAGCCTTGGCACCGGCGCGTCAGCCGCGGCGAAATACGGCGAGGCGGAGGCGCGCGCGGGACTGGACGCCATGCGCATCGCGGGGGAGGGGTCCGCCTGAGTCGGCAAGGCAACTGGGGTGGGGAGCTCCTGGAGCTCATCGTCATCTGAGCGAGTCCTGTAGGAAACATGTGCAGATTTCTTGTTTCTTTTTACCAGGAATCCTTTGGGCATCTTGGCGGGTGACAGCGGAAAGGCACTTCGGGGTGAAGTGTGAAGTATCCAGGTTTGGTAGAAAAGATGGCAACACCAGAAGCTTTCGGGACTTTATCTCCCCGCTTTATCGACCCTTCTGTTGCTCAAATGTTTTCGTCTCCAAGGCATAGCTCCACTCTTTTTATGCCGGAATGATGCTATTGTTCTCGCCCCCCTCCTGTCGCAGCATCCCCGACCAATGGGATGAAACCAAGATCCCAGTGGATTTTGGTGTGGGAGGGCTCAGAGCCTGGCTTTAGTGGATTTCGTTGGAGGATGTGCAGATAGCTCAGCAGATGCACTGGCGGTTTATTACATTAATGTGTGCGCGCGGCCCCTCCCCGGCCGAGGCACACGCCGGGACCCTCCTCCTTTTACGGTCTGATGGGCCCCTGCACAAATGCACACGTGCCACTGCTTTGTGGCTCTCCTCTGGGGGGGGGCTTCGGAGTTGCCAAAAGGAAATGTCCGTCACCGCGCACCATCATATTAGAAATAAGGCGAGCTGAAATAAAAATCAGCTTCTTTAAGATCAACTGGGACAAACTGAGACAAAAAGTCTGCACGGATTATTTAATCCAGGAGCTTGATGCGTTCCCGCTTTACGCGCGACTTTTACGCACGAGCCGAACCATGCTGTTTTCTCACCCTCCATCAGAACAAACACCATAAAGGGGGTTTGTTTCTTGATTTTAGGGCACGTGTCTGTCTCGGCAGTTTAACTCGACATATAAATCAGACATCTCGCTGCATACATAAGTAATAAGAAAGCCCTCTGGTCTTTGGGAACAATAGCCACGTCTGCCTGTGCTTGGATATCTTTTTTTTTTTTTTTTCCTCGTTTCAAAGGCAAATTGACCTCTTAACTGTGAAACAGGACTCACGACCCAATCTGGGCCACAGCACGGCGCGTGCAGGGCGGAATCAGGGCTTCAGACAAAGGAAGGCAGCAGCCGGGGGCTGGAGCTGGGGCATTCAGCAGATACTTAAATTAAGCTGGTGTTCTTGTTGTGTCCAGTTGTAATAAAACCAGCAAATATAGATATATAGATTTTCTTTTTTAAAAGTTTAATTCAAACTTGAGTAACAGTGAAAATCTACAACTTCTCTTATTAAAACCAGCTTTTCCCGTCTTTTATATTTGTTTTATTTTCTTTCGTTTCAAAGCCTAAATGCGGGCCTATGTGCACCACTTGGCAGAGAGGACACCCCCCCCACCACCACCACCACCCTTCAGTCAGCAGACCAGGGAGGAATTAATCTCCATCGTCGTTCATTGTTCCCCTCATTTGCATAAAGCTGCAGTATGACCAAGTCAAATAATTACACAATCGGAGCTGAGCCGCAGGCCCGCGCCTTCCTTTCAATGGGCCCCTGTGTCCCGGTGCCTTCTCACCTGCTGGAAAACACACCGTTATGTCGCTCAACTAGAGCTTAACCAAACACTTGGAGAAAGAAAATGTTCTGGAGATGTTTAAAACTTGATTGGAAGTTGTTCTGAACTAACTGAAAATATACAATGAACCTTTTTTTTCTGTGTGTGCGTTTTGACTTTAAATCCTAATTTCATCCGAATATAGTTGCTCTAAAGCTGGGTTTATTTATTTTGTTTATTTATTTATTTATTTATTTACATCTGCTCTAATTCTTGATGGCTTTTCAGCGTGCGCGTCTATTAGTCGTGGTTTGTTGCGACTCCAAGCTTTGATGGCATTTTAACGAGTTCCTCTTCTTGTTTTTTACGCACACACATACACACACACACACCATCCCCACCCCTTAACCCGATATCATTTCTGTAGAGGCCAGAGCACAGGCCCCTGCTGCCATGGCGCATGCGCGTGTTTGCTCAGTGGCGTGTGCTGCCCTGCGTGGACGGGAAGC
Source organism: Hypsolebias antenori (assembly GCA_031762315.1). Lineage (NCBI taxonomy): Eukaryota > Metazoa > Chordata > Actinopteri > Cyprinodontiformes > Rivulidae > Hypsolebias > Hypsolebias antenori. The sequence goes on along the minus strand of JARVGS010000789.1, from coordinate 14,383,466 downwards.
ATCGGCGCCTGATTAGCATACAGCTGCAGTCTGCTTTAACGCAGCCTGGACCACATCCTCCTATAGGAGTCTTCACTTTTTCCTCCTTTTCTTCTCGGCTGCCACAGTGATGAAGCAGGACACACAGCTAAAAAAAAAAAGAAGAAAAAAAAAGGATTAAATAAATCATGTTTTAGTGTTTTCCTCTAATGTGAAGTCCCTGTTTTTAACAACAAACACCTACCCAATAAAAGGATGATCCCGTGGGTTTGATATTTCAGGCTTTTTTGCACCACCTGCAGGAGGAAGAGTCCAAACTGAGGCCTGAAGCTCTCCACTGCTGGGGCTCTCTGTTAAACATTAACCAGGGACTCTGTGGGAGCGTTTTTTGGTTATTTCACTCAGATTAGATCAATTTTATTAGCATCAGAAGCCTCCTGTACTTCTCACATGAGTGATTGCTTCCATGTGCCGTGCCAAACGGAGCCAATTTGGAAGTGCAACAGGACATGACTGTAATTGGCGCTCACTACAGGACCACTTTCAATGCTCTGTCAATCAATTATTGTAATGGATTAGCTGAGGTCCTATTCTGGCTGCTTGTAATCTGATATAGGGCTCTTTCAGCACCATGGAGAGAGGCGGCGAGGGATCCAGATTTAATCAGTCTGGCTGTGGACGCAGCGCTGCCTCTTTGTCCCCAAAAACTGGGAGCGAAAAGGAACAATGACCCAACAGAACAAAAGCAACAGAGTTTAATGAAGTGATTGGTTTTTAAATGTAGTTTTTCTGTAAAGAGAAATCAGCTCCAACTGTTCTAACATGTTAAGGTTATTCTTTTTTTTCCCCTTCAGTTGTTCTTATTTCCATAGTCCTGTTTGTCAGCTTGTTGCTTCCTAAACATTGACGATCGCACATTATTTATTTCCGGTTCTGGAAAAGTGTCGTTGTTTTTATTAGTTTTGTTTCACTTAATAATTTGTTGCACAAAAAAAATCTTGTTCACTGGTTGTTCTTTTTAAATAAAGGTTCCAAAAGCACAACAACGATGAAAACGATTATTTTCTGACATATTGTAAAAGAAATCATTACTTTTTTTGCACTTCATGTGTTTAAAGAGTCAAAAAATGTCCATTGACTCCACTTTTGCCTTAATACAAACTGTTTCTTATAGATGACAAATCATCGCTTCATTGCCGTCAGTAAGTGGTTTCTCCTGGAGGTCTAAGGGAATTCAAGGCATTAAACCGCGGTCTTTCTGAACCTTTGAAACAACAATGGTAAAAGGTTTGTTCTGATCCTTTAGAGAAGAGTTCGGGCCTCGGCGGCAGAAAGATCAATGAGAAAATTGTCTGTTTGGCCATCAGAGCAACGCAGAGGTCACTGTCTAGACTTTCAAGTGTACTTTAGAAGGTTGCCCATGAGACCAGGTTGCTGTGAAAAGCTCTGTAAAGTGGTATGGCTCTGAGCTTAATTCTAATGGACCTCACGGACATGACTGGGAATGGCCCTGATGTCATTTGTACTTTTGACAGTGATGCTGATCCTTGTTTGTAGACAAGGACGGAGATTTTAGGCTTTATTGACATTCATGAAAAGGCAAAACTCACGTTTAAAGTGGTCACTTAGCGAATTGTGCGCTGTAGGATTAGCCCCTTAAGAGCAGAAATTACAAAAAAGTTTAGTCAAGAAGCTTGCCATGACTTTTAGATGCTGTCAGTATGTTGTGGATGTCATTTCTTTTTTTGTGCTCCGCTCTTCTTTCCTCGCTTTTCACACACTGCACATCATTCTGTCGTGATCACGTAAGAGACTGGACTGCAAAGAGGTGAAAAGCAGATAAAGTCCTAAGTAAAATCTCCAGAAAGCCTAAAGAACCACAAATCAAAAACACGCCTAGTTGGAATTAAAATTAGGAAGAAAAAAAATAAAATAAGGATCGGCTCAGGACTTATGCACAGCCAGAACAAAGCCTTCAAAGGGACAACACCCAATTTTATTTTCTTGCAAAGAGCCTCTTATAAAAAAATAAAAAAGAGAGAGATAAAGGGGCCTTCCTGTAGATCAGGCATATCAGTCGCTTGAGTCCCAGGGGCATGTTTAGCCCTAATTTACTCATCAGAAACAGCAGAGTGTCTCTCAATAATCTCTGCAGTCCATTGGTTGTTTGGGGTGGAGTCCCCTGTCAGAAAGCATGCCCTGGAATGTTAAACATTAATTCACCTCTGAGCTGTGGAGGTGGATAAAGTGATTGTTCTATCTGAGAGCTGATTAAAACAGCCTCTGGCCCGTCTCTCCCCGCTGCGTTCACCTCTGACGTCCATCACATTCATTTCTGTATTCATGAGTGGATGAGAAAGCGCAGGCAGAGCGGCTGCCGTATTACAGATAATAAGGCCAGCGGGCATCACATTCACTGCCACAGGTTCCACCACCACCTGCCCCCCACCCCCACCCCTCCACTCACACACACACACAACAGCTTCAGCTCATTCAATTACTTCACAAGAGTTCTCTGAGGCACAGCTGCACTATGGGGGTAAAGAGGAGCAAATTGAGGTACATTCATGTGGACACACACACACACACACACACCTCACAAAGACATAGAAGAGGCATGCACATTGGATCAAGAGCAGCCAGCACATAAAGGAACTCGCTGACAGCCATTTGTTTAGCAGTCCATCCACTTCTCACACAAGTAAACAACAAAAAAAGGTCCCTGTTCTGTCGCTCGCTGGCTGCTGTGAGAAATGAAATCAAGGCCATTGCTCATGGGCTCCATATACGAGGTCGCCATTATCTTGATGAAAGTGTGGACAGCAGAGGAACGTGAAAGATGGACACTGGTGCAACTAATGGGCCCTATCCTTTATCTACTGATGACTATCTGCTCGTCTAAAGATGTATTGGGCCCATGTGAACTGCTCTGTTTTAAACGCACAGCTTTGTTTCTTGAATTGTTCATAAATTATTAAAACTGAAGCTCTTTGCCAACAGCTGTTGTGAGGAGGACTGGCTGCTGTCCATGGTGCTGAAACTCGTGTCAACAGAAACGTTGGTTGGAGAAGATGAAGAGTCGGAGTCAGAGAGTCTTTATTGTCATTTGCACCACATGTGGTACATGTGATGAAACTAAATTATGTACACAGGGTCCCAGTTATATACAACAATAAAATGCAAAAGAAAACATTACTAAGATCTAAGATGTGAACTAAGAAAAACATCAACTTAAAATACACTAAGCACTAATAAATTACTCCAAACAGCAGCACAAACATGAGTCTGTATGAGCATGAATGAACACAGCAGCATGAAACAGATGCATTTGAAGCATCTAAACAAATTAGAGCTCAAGCTTGGGCACAACGTTTATTACTGTCATTTCTAATCCCAGATTAATCAAGAAATACCCTTAATTTATGCCAATTATTATTTATTTTGTTCTTGGCAAGAGTTACTGCTACATTTTGCTTCATATTCAAAAGGATCCATTGACCTAAGATTGCAAATTAGCAAATATTTTTGCTGTTAATCTGTATGTAAATTAAGATTCACCACCATAATTTGGGATTTTCAGGGATTATGTGATTGCACTTTTTTATTATTATTATTATCATTCAATGAACCCTGAAGAAAAACAGTTAACCTTTTTTTTTTTTTTTTAAATCTTTAAACTTCCAGTTGAAATAAGGTTCTGCCAGCTGTGGCTATTGGGCCACACGTGGCTCTTTTGTCTAACCTTTTTACTTGAATCAAGCCTAACATGGAAATTGCTCAATATTTGTATTTATAAACACAATCAAAACCATTTTTAGCAGTTTTCTTGTGCAATTTAATGCAACCATCCAATTAAAATCTCCACAACAGAATGATACTAATAACACAAGGTGGAGGGGGAACAGATTGGTCCTTTTGGGTTGTTTTATTAGACACATTTGAGGCAAGTTGCTAAGAAGGGGGGAAAGGCAGTTTTGCTACATATAACAGGTGACTAATAATGTTAAAGTGATTAAAATTAAATGTTCTGAACCCATAAATAATTAGAAGTAAATAATTTGATGTTTGTTTTGTTTATTTTTCAACATATGAGCTTACATATTTAAAAGTTTTAGCAGAAATTGTTATTTTGATTGTAAAAGTCGCACACTCCCTGAGCTAAAATTTCTACCCAACTGTTCATTTTGCATTAAGACCTTTTTAGCTTAGATGATGACTAAGTCAAATCATTGCTATCTTAATTTTGTTGTCGCTCTTCTCTGAAAAAGACAAGAATTTAAGGAATGCATCGAGCCACCTTTTGGCCTCAGCTTTGTTGGCAGAACACATGAGCATCAACAGAACGGGGGACCGTTTCTTCACATTTGGTTTGGGAATGCTACATTTTCCAAACAAAGAATTCATAGAATTGGCACACTCTCCATTAGACGGCATAATTTGCATTCTCTTATAATTGTGCTGCTTCCTTGATTATTAAATGATCACCCTAATTAGGGAGCATAATAGGGTTAATCAGACTCTGCTCATCACACTTATTATTATTTCTGGAAAAAAACTGAAGGGAAAAAAAGATACAGTACTTGATTAATTATATCAGCCTTTTCATCAGCTGGGCCACCACTCCCCTCCTCTGAAATTAATATCATGTTGTAAATGGAAGGAAGGAGCTGGCCGGACATAGACAGATGAAAGATTTCACTCAAATTAATTAAGCACTAATTATGCGGCGGGAGTTGGGAGCAGTTTGCATAATGAGGCCTATCAAAAGAGATCAGTCATGGAGAGGAGCTGTACAGTTTCTATACAGCCTTCAGATGACACACGGACACGCTGCGTCGCATGAAGAGGCCCTGGCAGAGGAGTGGGAAGAGGGTTAAAGCACTCCGAGGCTCGAGCCGTGAGGTGAGTGCTTGGTTTACCAACATTCAGACAAACAGAAACTTCCTTCATCTTGCCGCAAATTGGATTTATTTAATTCACACGTTAAGATAGCTGCCCCAAAGCTGTGTGTGCACTTTTTCCACTCTCAGCTTAAGAATATAATGAATTCCCCGGTTCAACGAGAGGCAATAAGCACACAATGTACCTTTAAGTTCAAGCTAATCACAAACAAGCTGCCTCCACACTCCTGGGGCCTTTAAAGACCCTAATCGCCTCCCACTCCAGTTCTCGTGCTGTTCTCTACTTGTTGATGTGGGACTCTGCTGTGGCTATCTGTTCAGACAAAGGGAAAAGGGATTAAACGGGCTGAAACTTTCTGCGTCCTAACCGTGGGTTTAATCTGTGCCGCCGTGTTCGTGGGTTTGGAGCGGAGAAACTTGAACTGATCTGTGCCAAAGCTGCAGCAATCAGCTAATCAGGGTGCACTGCCCTCAGAGGTCCCAGAGTGGAATTACAAAGACTATGATTAGTTAATCAAATGAAGAACCCAATGTCCTTTCTTTATTTGTGTGTACACCTTATCTAAATGGAAATTGTATATCTGAGACACTTTCAGAAGGACACATCTACATGTGAATGATCCTCCTTGAGCCCTTGGCAGTGCATCCAAAATGAGAGCTTTCACGCCCAATCATGGTGTTGTGGCATTGTGGAGACTTTTTGCACGGCAAATGATATTTGTTGTCGGTGCTCATGCGAATGATGCAATCACTCAGCGTGCTGTGAAGGAAATCAGGAAGCATCGAGCCGCAACTCTTCAAAAGGGACGATGATCCGCAGCGCAATGTCAAGATTGTATTATTCTGAGAAGTGAAAGGAAGGAAGGAGACGTGCAAATAACTCAAAAATGATCTTTTTTTAAGGTTGGGGTTTAGAAACATGCTTCATTCAATCATTTTTGTTTCCTGTAGTGGAATTGTGGTTTGGATTTTAGGACATTTTTTAATGAAAATTTTAAAAAAGCATCACTTGTTGGAATTTTAAATTGTTTCTTACTTTTATAGGATGTAAAATAAATACAAATTACGTGCAGATTTATTAGTTTTTATCACTATTTGTACTCATATTAGCATATGATGTAAAACATTATCCACTTCAGTTTTACTTCTGCAAAATATAGTACTTAAAGTTTGTATTTTACTGTTATTTTACACCAAACTATGTTAAAATGATATGCAGGCAGCTTCAACTCGCATGTTATTCAAGCACTATTAGGTGTAGTCATGTGAAAGTATTTTTTAGTCCTATAAACTGATTTAAATGGAAATAATGTGAAATATTTGTTTCACCTGACACGTGCGAAAATAAATGGATTGTTTAATAAAACTGTAGAACTAAGGAATAAGCTATTTTACATGAAAGTTACATAAAAACACTCATGGACACATATTGTTCTCTCTGCACAGATCAGTTGATTTACAGCAACTAAGCAAAACACAAGTTTTAATTTCTTTTGTGCAAGTTTTATGTCAAAACGTTCCTTGAAAAATGTGACAATGGAGGAAAAATGTTATAAAATAAAATAAACAAAACTAAAACACCAACTAGTTTGATTTAGTTTATCTGGAAATATGTTATTAATTCAGTAGTGGAATGGTCCAATGAGTAGTTATTAAAACTTAATAAAGCATTTTTTTAACTAAAAGCAGTATAATGTACTTTTCCCTGCATTGCTTATTCTACTTTAAATATGTAAAAAAATAAAAAAAATCCACAAATACAGTAATATGTATCATGAGTTAACATTAATTACAAAACTAAACTCTAAAATTGTTAGTCATTCAGGCAAAATGAGGAACTTTTAATAGATTTTAAAATGCTTATACAGTAATGTAATTTTTCAGAATTATCTGAATTCTTACAATCAAAAATTTAAAATAATTACTTAGCAGTTTGCTCCGTGATTAAAAACTATCTAAATTGTTTCTCCTGTATACCAAAAATATTTTAAATTAAACTCCAACAGAAGAAGACATATTTGAATTTTTTGGTCTTTTAAAGTTTATTTTAATTATTATTTAAATAATGTACTTTTAATCAGAAAACACATTCTTATAAAATTCATTTCAAACCTTACAGAGTACAATACTTTTTGTGAAGCATTTGTAGTAAAGATTGTGAAAAACACACTGCTCGTAAACTAAATTGAAGAAAAAGTGCTCAGTTCAAGCCATTCTCATATTTGTGTATTTCAATAAAGCTTTTGATTCAGTTGACGGAAACAAACTGATCAAAATACTTTGAGTCTATGGAATTCCTGAAACAATAAACCAGGATCGTAAACATCATATAACAACACATTTGCCAGAGAATTGTTTGCTGATGATGAAACTAACATTTTGAGGTCCTATATAGCAGGGGAGCTACAAGGACACGCACTTGCTCCATAACATTTCATTATTTGTAGTGGACTATGTAATGAGGCGTACCCTACAAGACCATGAACATCTTGGCTCAGGAGTCTGCAACCTTTAGGATCAAATGAGCCATTTCTGCCCCTTCCTTTAATAAATTAGACCTGCTACAGTTATTGTCAACTGGTGGCCCATGGGCCACTTTAAGTTTGTTAGAGTGGGCTTTTCTGGCTGGTGGGCATGAAATTATAAAACTAAAAACATCTAATGATTGTTAACATTTATTGCTATTTTGACATTTTAAGACAAAAGACAGGATTCCATCCATCCATCCATCCATCCATCCATCCATCTATCCATCCATCCATCCATCCATCCATCCATCCATCCATCCATCCATTATCTACCGTACTCGCTTTTTCCTTTTTGGGTTGCTGGGGGTCACTGGTGCCCATATCCAAGTTGCAAGTCTATCACAGAAGACTGGATTCTTGTAAAGGAAAAACAAACAAAGATATTATTTTGTCAGTTAAAAAAGAAAAAAAACTAAATGAACTGTGCAGGCTTATGTGTTTTGTTTTTATTATTATTATTATTATTATTGTGGAGAAATTGAACACCCTACTTTGAAGAAATAAAGCATAAAGTTAAAGGGAGTATAAGTTATTCTATGCATTAGTACTAGTATCCACATATTTGCAAAGGAAATTACAAGAAAACTGCTAAAACCAGTAATTTTTTTTAACCTAAAATTCAATTTTTATGTCAGATTTGGTCAAAGCTTGAGAGAGCCGCTGCAGAGGAACCAAAGAGCCACGTGTGGCTCCAGAGCCGCAGCTTGCAGACCCCTGTCTTGGCTTTATACTCAACAAAACTACTGCCAGGAGACAATACCGTCTAGAAAGCATCGTCACTGACCCTGACTTTGCTCTGCTGTCGATCACAGCGTCTGATGCGCTCATCTTTTTAACTCGCCTAGACGTGGCAGCTCAAGAAGTTGGACTGCGAATGTCAGCAAGATGGAAGTAATGATGTAATACTTCTGGGAAACAGTGCACTCACAGGAGACCTGAGCAAACAGGTGAGTGATTTCTGACACAACACAAAGGTGTTTTACTCGTCTACGCAGACATGCCCTCAGTGTCAAATGGCAAAAGCTGACAAACAAGGACGACTCCTACCAGTATCAGAAGTGAGTCAAATCAGAAAACTTCCTGTTGCTGCTCATCGTCACAGAGCCAAGAAGGAATGAGTCAGCTGGGGTTTATTCTGGGAACCAGCACATCGTCCCAGAGGAAGAGGAAGACCCACAACATGCATCAACAGGCTGATGGCTGATACAGGACTCTACGTTCCTGACATGAAATTGGCCATGATGGATCAGAGAGCATATGGAGAGACATCTGTGGGGATCAAAGAAATCCAGCTAACTAGAGTTAGACGCTGTGATTCTCGCTCCTAAAGAGAAACAAATGTCCCTCCATTCTTTTCTCATAACTTCCTTCCAGGGGCGGCAGACTTGACCTGCACGCTCCTCCTGGTATCACCTCTATTATCCGTTCATGACAGCAGCCCTTTGAAGGGTGGGTGGGTTCCCTGGAAGGTACAGGGTCGTGGGACGTCCCAATCCATCTCTGTCTGCCAAACGATTGATTGGGATTTAGCGTGGGGGGGGAGGGTGGGGGAGACAGGAGTTGGTGGGGGCTCCATTCTGCTG